>JAMQCK010000321.1:0-28350 GCA_024196135.1 Pleurotus ostreatus/Saccharomyces cerevisiae fusant | reverse complement strand
GGACAGCATCAAGAAGAAGCTCTCCGCCTCCTTCAAGATGCGCGACTTGGGCCCGGCCAAGTACCTCCTGGGCATCGAGATCATCCGGCACCCCGGCAAGCGTACTATCTCGCTCTCGCAGCGGAAGTACATCGACACCGTACTTGAGCGCTATGGCATGTCAGACTGCTCAGGCGTCAGCACCCCCATGTCCACAAGCACCCGCATCTCTGCCGATGATCCTGACGACAACACTGTGCGCACTCATATGGCTTTGGTCCCTGGCGGTCCCGTGGTCTCCTACCAGAGCGTGGTGGGCTCGCTCATGTACGGGATGATGGGTACTCGGCCGGATACCGCCTATGTGGTTGGGGTTCTCGGCCGCTACAGCGCCGCCCCAAAGGCTTGCCACTGGGAACTGGCAAAGCGCGTCCTCCGGTATCTCAAGAAGACGCACGACTGGTGCCTTGTCTACGACGGTGCCGACGCGGGCATGGACCTCGACTTCCACGGCTACACTGACGCTGATTGGGGCGGGTGCAACGACACGTCCAAGTCCACCTCTGGCTTTGTGTTCATCTCAAGCCGAGGCGCCATTGGTTGGTCCAGCAAGCGGCAGTCTATGGTCTCCCTCTCCTCTACAGAGTCTGAGTACATTGATCTTGCTAATGCTGGTCAGCATTTGGCGTGGCTCCGCTCATTCTTCGAGGAGCTTGGACGTCCGCAGGCCGGTGCCACCGAGCTTAGGTGCGATAACCGTGCGGCGATCATCCTCAGCCAGGATGCCCAGTTCCGTGCCCGGACCAAGCACATCCAGCGGAAGTATCACTACGTCCGCGATGGGCTGGTTGCACTACTGCAAGTAGCAACATCCTGGTTCAAGACACAAAATTGTAACGCCCACATTGCGTTGTTTCTCAGTAATTTGTGAGGGCTCTCTCACTAGTTTGGCTCTGAGATTAGTTGCAGTGCATCAGTAAGTCTGGCTGTACAACTAGATCAGGCCCTCAATTAGATTAGCATAGCAACTAGTTTTTGACCATCAGTCAGATTGGCCTCAGGAAGAGATCTTGGGCTCATACTGGTAGCAATAAAACACACCTTAGAACTAGTTCTATCACTTCAGTCAAAATAATTGAAGAATTAGTTTTTTACAAGATTTCTATTCAGGACTATCAATTGATGCACACAAATTTGTACTGTACAACTAGTTGTGTACCCCACTAATATCCACCACTGGCAGGATCTGATCTCACCCATACCCTTCCTGCCACATCCTCCCGCCCTCCGCCACCCTGACACGTGCGCTCGTCGCGCACCCGCTCGCCCTGACCATGCTCGCAGGCGCACGTGCATTCGCGAGCTTGCCACCCTCGCGCGCGCTCTCGGAAAATGCCGAAACCGCGCCGAAATGCAGTCCGCACCGCGAGCACGCGTGTCCTGCCCGCTCCCCTCCACGCGCGCTGGCCGTTGGGCTGCACGCGCTCGGGATGGCGCCGCCCTCACTCCTACTAACCGCGCGCGCAGACGGGGCCGTCACCTACACGTCGCGCGAGCGCACAGCTCGCCATGTGACAAATCGTCATCCAGCGATGCGGGGCGCAATGGATCGCATCGCGCACATGTCCTGGTGCGCGATATCGATGGGTGGGTGCTCCCGCTCGCTCGGCTGCACCGTCGTCGCAATGGCAATGACGGCACACCCCGTGCCACGCTGAGCGATCCCCACCTCGTGCGGGGAAGGGTGCGTGCATTGCGCCCGCGGCGGATGAATCCGCGCCGGGCGTCGCACCCATGGCGATGCGTCACGTGACGTGCCACGTTGTCACATACGTCGCACGGTGAAGACGGAGTTGGCGGGTGGAAGAGGGATGGGGATAGGAAGGTGGGCGGTGCTGGACAGCCCAGGCGGCGTGGGCAACAGGGCGGGTGTGGAGAGCCCGGCAATGCCCTCCTGCTTGCTATTGGTGCAAACTTGCTGTTGAGCGCGGTAAGGCGGGATGAGGGCGTTGGGGAAATCGGAGAGGGATGTGGGGAGGGTAAAAATAGAGGAGAGAGGGGATTGGGGTGCACGCCAGCCGCAGGGAGCGCAGTGGTGGTGGTGGACGAGCAAGAGAGGGTGCGCAGCAGCGCAGCCGATCTTTTCCGACTGCGCACGTGACCCGGAGGTTCGGCTCGGCTCGCCGCCGCCTTTCCCAAAGCACCATCAAATTTAGGGTATACTGGGCTCAGATTGCAGCTTTGATGCATTGGATGACTCGGAATTGCGAGTTTTATTTGTTAGCATGCAATTGAGCACATTCTGCTCATTCCTTGCATCCCCTCGGGTACCCGAGGGCGCGGGTCTCCGGAAGTTGCCGAGCACGTGATCGCGTGGAGGAAATTTTCCGTCCGCAGCCGATCGTGCTCTTCCTTCTCAACCACCACCATCCCCGCGCCTCGCCCGGCGAGTTGAGCGCCCAGCTCAGCTCGTCCTACCTTCTTCTGCCCTCCTTTCAGCTAGTCTCCCTCCCACCCTCTCCTTCCTCTTGACCGCCGCCCTCGTGCCCTCGCCGCCGCGCTCTCGCCCGCGTTCAATGACGCTAGCGCTCAACAGCGCCTCAGGCCGTAGCGCAACCTGGCCGGCCCACAGCTCCCGCGTGGCCGCCAAGACCGATGTGCTCACCCCGCGTACCCGGCTGGCCCCGACCCCCATCTTCTATCCTGCGCTGTGTGTCTGCGCGGCGGCGGCGCGCGATCGGTGAGGACGCTATGGTGACCATGTCGAAGTCGACGCCCATCGCGCGCACGTGAACCTGCTGTCGTCGCCGTTGCGGCGATGATGACGTACCACTTCGTGTGCGCTGCGCTGAGCCCAGGCCTGCAGTACTTCACATGTGCCTGCGCTTGTCAAGGGCGTAGCGCGTGACGCCTGCCGGACGCGCTACACGTGACGCTTTGTCAGGGAACCAGCCGAGCAGCTCGCAACGGCACAGGCAGTATTGGGGTGGTCGCCATCTGGCAGGCAAGCTGGCGCATCCAGCAGTGGCTGGGTGCACGCAGCCCGACGGCCGGCGCGCGCAGAGGGGTGCGGCAAGCATGTGCGGGCGCGAGCCGCAGACCCCTTTCGATGCATGTTCGGTGTTCGCCGAGAATGCGTGCGCGTGGCTAGCGAGCTCACGGTCGTGAGTGCGGGCGATGCGTACAGTGTGCACGAGGCGTGGGAACGCAACCAGCGCGCGTGTTGGGGTAGCAGAGGGCGGGATGGGCGTGGGAAAGATCGTGTCGGGAGGCGGGCAGCACGTGGGTGCACGCTGATGAGCGGGAGGCGGGGCGACGACGATGGCGGTCCCGAGCGCGCTGCTGGTGACAACGATGGGAGGCCGGGGATTACCAAGAACGTAGGCGCGTTTGGCAGTGTCCGACGCGCTAATAATCGTAGGTAGAAGCAGCAGCAATTTGTTGCAACAGCTGTTGCAACAGAGGCCTGTAAGAGCAGGCCTGCCAGCTCAGTCCAGTGATGCAACAGCTCCCCTGAGCTTGCAGGGTGCTGTTGCATCAGGGGTCCTGCCAGTGGTGTCCTACCAGTGGTAGATATTAGTGGGGTACACAACTAGTTGTACAGTACAAATTTGTGTGCATCAATTGATAGTCCTGAATAGAAATCTTGTAAAAAACTAATTCTTCACCTATTTTGACTGAAGTGATAGAACTAGTTCTAAGGTGTGTTTTATTGCTACCAGTATGAGCCCAAGATCTCTTCCTGAGGCCAATCTGACTGATGGTCAAAACTAGTTGCTATGCTAATCTAATTGAGGGCCTGATCTAGTTGTACTGCCAGACTTACTGATGCATTGCAACTAATCTCAGAGCCAAACTAGTGAGAGAGCCCTCACAAATTACTGAGAAACAACGCAATGTGGCCGTCACTGTTTTGTGTCCCACATCCAGTTTTTTCTACCTTTTCAGCAGCTGGTTGCCACCGGCAAGTGTGTTGTCCTCTGGTACCCCACAGACGAGATGGTTGCGGATATCTTCACCAAGGCACTACCTCATGAGAAGCATCTCAAGTTCTGCCAAGGTATGGGTCTACAGCCAGACTCGAGTGGGAGTGTCAAAAGTGGTGCATAGGAGGGCGAGTCTGCCTTCTCCCCGGCAACGCGCCACAAAGTGTCACGTCACACAGTGGAGGTTCGCACTCTCCACCGTAACATCGTGCTAGCGTCACGCTCCGGATTAGGAAGGTGCCCCTATCTGTAGATACAGGCGACGTGGTGCCTCGTTCCCAACTTCCCTCAGTCGCTATCTCACTAGCAGGAAGACTGAGGGTATGTTGCTCACTTACTGTACCTATATTATATACTGACCTTACTTTAGTCTTGCGCATCCTGCGCTCTTTTAGGTATGAATATCAGTCGCTATCTCACTAGCAGGAAGACTGAGGTCTTGCGCGTCCTGCGCTCTTTTAGCTTGTGAAAGTACAAATATGCCGGATCCGGTGGCGGGTGGTGCCCACCCCCACTATGACATGTGTCGCAGCCAGCAAGGGCGCAGACACTGTGCCGTTGCCACAGAGGGCGCAGGCACTGCTCACCGGGGCTCATAACCTGTTGAGCATGCTGGGAAGCGCACCACTCAGCTTACCTGAATATAAGAGAGAGCTTAGCTAGAGGCTATGTGCAGAGTAGGTGAAGACCTATTATTACAGGGGCAGAGGAGCCTCCTTATATATGTACAGAGAGGCAACGATGTCATACGTAGTAATAGGTAATGAGTCAAGAGGACTGAAGACGCTGAGTAAAGCATACATGTGACAAGTCCAACATATGTATCTATGTGTGTCCATCTGAGTCATATGATGTGCATGTGGCGCAAACGTGACATGTCGTGACTAGGCCGAATGTTCAACACGCCCCATGGAGGTGGAGGCAGACTCGCCCCCTAAACACCACTTCTGACACGTGTGGGGCAGGGGAGCCGCCAGTAGACATATTGGGACCGGGATCTGAGATACGTGAGAAAACAAGGACAGGGACATGGAAGCACTGCCAGATGAAGCAGTCGTGGACGTGTCTGCTAACATGTGGGCGACATATTCCAAAGGCCCGTGATCGTCAAGCTGTAACGTGACAATCATGGATCACGACCAACGTTCATCTGTTATCTGCTTAGCTTGCCTCACACTGGAGGCTGGCATTCGTGCTACTCTCTGGCCCGCGGCTCACACTCTGAGAACCCACACTCCTGACCCAGATTTTGAGGTTGATGCCTCTGGGTACACCACCGGAGGTGCCCTGCTCCAAAAACACGAGAAAATAAGGAACAAATACAAATAAATTGGGCCCGTCATGAAACACATGCAATGTTTTATGGGTCCAAGCATCCCATCCAGTCCTCTAGGTACATATCCTCAATATAGTGAGCAGACTTTGTCTGCTCACTATATTCTCTTCCTTCCCTCTCTTCAGGCAGACCAAAGCTCCACCAGATCAAGTGCAGATGCCCTCTAGCTCGAGTCGGCGGGCTGATCGTCAAGGTACAGGGGGACAGGTTTGGCGGGTGTTGCCCAGCCCCACTTGTAAGTGAGAAGCAAGCACTTGTTGGTTCATTCACCACCAACCATCTCAAAGATTACATACATTCTAACTGTTGAAGCGGTCCCTAGCCTACCGACACAAAAACACAAATCAGTGCAAGTGACTATAACAGCAAGACCTGACACATACCGAGTCCTGAACCATATGCAGATACCCACTGTAGCCCTCCGCATACTTTCCAACTTCGCGGCCCTTGCTGGCACCAAGGCCCGCGCCCGCTGTATATATGTTCGTAATGCTTCAAGGAGTGGTCAGCACTCGGCAATTACGAGGAAGCAAAACCTGCAATACGCACATTGGATCGACACGGCCTTCCCCTTCCACACCCAAACCGGTCCCTTCCTGCCATCCCATCCTTTTGAGCAGCTTGTTTCCAACGTTTGACTGATCTTGCCCCGGGTGCAGAGCTGGTGGCGGCGGCGGAGGCGGCGGTGTCGCACGTCTCGTCGAAGACACGGCAGGTGTAACGTTCGTCGAACTTTCCGGCACAGGGAAATCTGGTTGGTTGAACAGCGCCCGACGCTCCAATGCCCGGTCGCGGTACTTTGGCTGCGCAGGTGCACCACCCTCAGTTGTTCCCGCATTCTTTGCCTTTCTGGCGGCGACCTTCTTCCGGGCGACCTCGCACAACTTCTCGTCCTGGGCGTTTTTCTATACGGGATAGTCAACGAGATCATTCTTAAGCCGTCCCTTGAGGCGGAGGCGGAAGGAGGTAAGGTGAAAAAACATACCTTGTGCAGCTCAGACTCGCGATTATGGCGCCCCAAAACATCCATGGTCTTGAACTGACGTCCACATAGAAGGCACATCAGGGCATCGGTATCGGCGAACTCGAAATGGTCGGTGGGAGGGGCAGCAGCGATAGTAGGGACGGGGGCAGCTTCCGAAGACACCGACCGCGACGCAGGCGTTGGAGCCGTTCGATTCTCAGCAGCCGACGGCGGGGACGCCTCCTACAAAAGGTATGAGTGCCAAAGCCAAACGTTGCAATCTGCCACTTGGCCAACCTGTCGTTTGTCAACGGGCGCGAACGTGGGCATGGCGCCGGTCGTGCCCGTCAACTCCTCCTGGACTTGATTCCACTTCGTGATGTTGTTCGCAATCTTGTTGGAAGTGAGTTAAAGCAGGCAGTGCAGACTCCAGACAACGAACCTTGCGACTCGCAGCGAGAGGTGCGACTTTGCGAGCAGCAGCAGCTGGAGCTAGGATAAGTAAAGGTGTTGAAGGTAAGTAAGACACGCACTCTTGTCCGTATGTTGATTCAGAGGGTCCTGCGAAATCTCTTCCGCGGGTTCATCGTCCATCGAGAAAGCGAGTCCTTTGGGCTTGATTCCTGCGAAATACCAATAAGGACGTGCTAACGCGCTCAGCAAGCGGCAGATACTCACCAGTCGGAGCTGCCTTCATAGACTTGAAGCTCAGAGTCACTGGTTTATCCGACACAGGGAGCGCAGATGGCGCAGCCTGGATAGGCCGTATGGCGTCGAGCTCTGCAGCAGGTCAATCGTGCCTCCGCGCCAATGGTCTCGAACCACACACCTTTGGCTTTCTTCTTCTTCTCCTTCTCCTTTGTTGCAGCCGGCGCAGCTACAGGCTGCTCAACCTTGAACTCCAGGACTGCAACCGTGGCGTTCTCATCCCAATACCGCACGAAAGTTCCTTCCAGGCCGCCCAAGCTCAAGGACGACGTGATCGAGGCTTCGTCACGAAGCATGATGTCGGCAACAGGTTGAAAAGAGTGAGGATGAGCGAAGGAAGCGGCGACCGGCTTGTCGGAAATTCGGAAACCGTTTGGGTGCAGCTGAGATGACATCGTGTTTGCGAGAACGGCAGCGGCGCTCTGGTGGACAGTGAGTCAGGAACAAGCGCTAGGCCATTGTAACGCACCGGCGTGTCGATGAACTCGACGAAGCCAAAGCCAAAGCTCGCCATCGTAATCCTATCCTTGATGAGGATGATGCGCTTCATGCCCTTTGCGCCGTCCTTGCCAAATCCTGCAGAATTGCGCATCGCTTGATGGATAGCTTGCGGTCCGGAGAGCGGGTCGAGGCCTCTGAACAGCAGAACCGGTGCTTGAGTGTTGCCAATATCCCGAGTCCCGTCGTTCACGTTGCCTCGCTGCGCCCTACCCTTATCTTGGGGGCTAACGCTCTGCGAGTAATCTATCTTGATGCGCCGCCCTCCATGCGGGGCTCCCGTCTCAAGGGCCTTGTAGTAGGCCGCCGCGGCCGTCGCGCCATGGGACGCCGGCGGCGGCACCGAGATGAAGGGAAAGTGTGGATCGACGAACGCGCGAGCATGCTCTGTCGAAGGGAACTGGGCGAAGCCAAAGCCCTTCGAAGTACCTTGATAAATCGAGCGGGACGCTCCGTCAATGCATGTTCGTGGACGAATACGAAGGACAAGTGCCTGATGCGCGTTCCCTGATGATCGTGACCGACTCTACGGTGCAGCGGTTGGAGTGGAGGTAGGATTGAAGCTGGGCGGGGCGGCTTCAGTTCCAGGACGCGGGACTGTGAGGAATGCAACATCAACGGACATCTGCCTCGTTGAAATCTGGGTCGAGGCCGAGGAATATAACATGCGGGCTGGGCTCTGACGGGACGAGCCGCTTCTTGGCGGCTGGTCCCCCTGGGTGGCCATAATCTTGCGGTGCGGTGGACATTGACATGGAGTACGAAGACTCGTCATAGGCAGGAGTATTATCATAACCCTGGGACGGACAAGGACGGTAAGTACTCTGCGACTGACTATCCTGAAGGAAAGAACATGCTCCGCCATTAAATTTCCTGCGCTTTGGGTCGCCGTAGTAGTCCTCCTCGCGCGGACGGACACCAGGGCGCGATGCAGAACCCCAGGAGTCCTTGCCTCTGTCCCATTCTCTGTTATACGCCATGAGTGCGGGAGACGATGATGGTGGCAGGTAAGAAGAGGCAAATAAACAGCGATCAACAAGACCCCTCCTCTTCCTCTTCCGTCATGGCCGGCGTTCTCAAGGTGCGCCCGCCGCCGCTTCCTCCGACCTTTGCTCACGCACGGACAGACCGACCCCGCCATCGAGCGCTTCAACCTCCTTGTGTGTCTCCTCGTCCAGCTCATTACCGCATCTCATCCCCTTCCGCAGCGCGAGAACGTCCACACTCGCTTCCGCTGGACTAGGCACTCAATCAAGACTGCTATCGTCGGCGTCGTCGCGGTCCCAATCGCTATCTGGCTCTCTGCGAGCTACGGCCTCGTGAGTCATCATCTTCCATCGCCAGCGTCCCAAGCTGAGCATCGTTCAGGACAAGATCGAGACGCGGGTACCTCGCAAGGGCACGCCGCTCGTAAAGTCTGCGTAGACCGCTGTCTCTATACTATCTAGCGGTGCACAGACGCCAATTACACGACATGAAGTTTTAAACTGCTCGACCTGAGAGCTCATCAGCCGAGCAGTTGACACCCTCATCCTCGCCGTATTCACCCGCCCCGCCCTTGGGTATGCTATACCCTTCCGTTATCCCCTCCAAAGTGTTCTGTGTCACACCTTTCGGGAGCAGTTCCCGTGTACCAGCCAGTCAGCCTGCACACCTCCGAATGTTCCTCTCATAACTATCCGCCACCCCACACAAGGACCCCCATGTCCAAGCATCTATCATTTCCGTCACATTGCAACTTTCTCAACTTGATGTTGTTCGGCGTCTAAACAGCGATGGACAAGATCTCGTTGAGTCTGCATGATATTCATCCAGTGTCGCAATCTGCTTCTCGGAAAGGTTGAACACCATTATATCCCACTTGTGCGCTGACCAGTCGACAAATGCACCGTCATAATAGTAGTGTTCAGAAAGAGATATAATGTATCGATTCCTCCGTACATTCGCGGCCCCTAGCCTGACACCAAGCGCCTCAACCCTTCCTCAAAGCATCAAGACGAGCCTGCAGCGCGTCCTCGTCCGACATGCCACCTCCCCCTCCACTATCACCTCCCGCGCCTGAGGAGCCTATATCGGCCGCCTCCCCAAGTGCGACTGGCTGCCGCGCAGCGACAGGTGCCGCGGACGCGATACCCGTGGGCGCATCCGTGAGCTAGAGGATGGTGTTGTCAAGAGACGCATTCAGGGACTCCCGTAGGAACACTAACCTGCTGTGATAGCCCAACCCCAATCTCGTCAAGCACCTCCTTCAATATCTTGTCACCTTCCTCCTCCTCGTCCTCTTCATCCTCCATGACGTCGTCAACCGCGTCGGACATCATTTCCTCCTTCATGCCCATCATCTCGCTCTCCCTCTCAAACTCGTTCATGATCTTCTGAATCTGAGGGAGGTTCATGCCGCGATTCATGGACGCCATAGCCTGAATAAATACAGAGTGTTGTCAGGAAGGACTCAGTAGGTGTTGATCATCACAGACGCACCCTGCTCGCGCCACGCATGGCTTCTGCCATCTGCTGATTACTTCTGAGCGTCTGAATTCTCAGACTAACGGCCTGGAGCTGCGTCCGCATCTGGTAGAACTTCTGCACATATCGGCGTGTCCTGACCAGATCCTTCGCCATGACCTTGCACGCATTCTACCACCGTGACCCATCAGCGCCTAGCGTACACGGCATGAGCTACCACACGCACCAGCTGCCCCGCCTTCGCGCTCTTCTTGATATCCGCAATGAGCTTCTTCTCACTCTGCTCGAGCTTGGTTCGCTCGCGGTCCAGCTCGCGCTGCGCCTTCGTCAAGGCGCGCTGGTGCTGGCGCAAGCGCTCCGCAGGCGTCACCGACCGGCCAAATAGCGTCTCCTGCGACGTATCTCAGCACTCCCGCACACACCACCACGCACGGCGCACTCACAATGATGTTCATGATGGCGGTGGACGACAAGCGGTGGCCCGGGGCCCGGGCCGGATCCGATGCAGCACAACGGCTTGCCACCGACCATCACCTTCATCAGCGCAGCATGGATCTCAACCCCATCGGCGCCCACTGCGCCTTGAGCAGCTGCCATGAGCTCGATTTGCTCCCAATTCTCTGCCCCCACTGCTCATACCAATTCTGCCGCGCGCACTTCACGCCCGACAGCCATGCATGCGCCTCCGCCTCGCAGTCGCGTCCTCTGACGACCGCAGACAAGCTCGAGCGATGCGCAGTGGATGAATGCAACAAAACTGCGCTATCGATGACTACCGCGGTTGCGTCTGCTAGTACTGTACTGCCAACCTGCGCACAGTGCTCCGGCTTCTACTGCGCGGAGTAAGAGATCTCGCCACTTTCTATCCTCAACCCGGTCAATCGAGCTTGCAGACACCGTCACCCTGACTCGCATCGATGCTCGGGACTCGCTACGAAGGCCTCGGCTCCTGCGACTAGCAAGCAAGACGCCGCGAAGGCATTGCTTGCCAAGAACTTTCCCTCCGCGAGCAAGCCTCCTGCGAAGTCCACGACAAAGACCAAGAAACTACCGACTGATCCCGTCAAGCTGGCTCAGTATCGCAAGGTCGAAGCCATGAAGATGCGCCATAAGGCTAAACCCGGCGACCCGCGTGATACGAGCGCGCCTCTTGAAGAGCGCCTACATATATATGTTCGAGCTGCCGACCAAACGGAAACAAAGACACTTTGGGTCCGAAAAGTATGTTCGTCTATGCAGCGTTATCCAGAATTTATGTCACGATATTCCAGACCATGTCCACTGGGCGCGCTTTGGATTGTTTTGCTACCCTTTTTTCCCTGTCATCTGGGGTAAGCATAACCCTCTCCTCGAGCATTTTACTTGCTCACGTCAACAGCCCCATCAACTAACCCTCGAGGGCGAAGAACCGGCCATCCTTCGCAACGACCTGCCAATTGGTGAACAAGTACAGGACGCATCGACTCTTCTCATCTCGCCGCGCTCTTAAGCATGCAGTCATGGCTCAGGTGAAGATCTCGGACCATTGTTGCTCAGCGCTCAATGTTCGAGAAAATCATCCGTTCATTATGTACGACACCGTCCATGATGCAAGCAGTAAAGGTCTATAGTACTTTCAGGTAGAACTATAGGACGGTCGGAGTACGACCAACAATATACGACGAACACCACGCCTCCGCGCAGCGACGACTGGCCCACATCTGAAAGACGAATATAGTACGCATCGCATCCGTGAAGACAAACAAGAGACCAAGCGCAACGTGATAGCAGCGTATAAAACATAACAGCTCATAACTCTAACTCCCCCCTCCCTCATGATACCAAGGCAGCCAGCCGCCTCAGATGAGGCACATTCAAATACGCCGGCACGTACGTCTCCAGCCCCGATACCTCGCGCGGTAGCGGCAGCTCGTACGGGCCCACCTCCTCCGTCTCGGGAGAAAGAAGCAGATGGTCGTTCCGGTCATTCGCCTGCACGCGGGAGGCGACGACGCGCAGGATTTCGGGGGATATTGGGTTCTGGAAGAAGCGTCAGTGGGAATGGGCAGAATGCAAGCAATATGTTGACGCACCTCGTAATCGGCGACGTAGTAGTTCGTGCACATGCGCTGGATTTGCATCGGGCTGAGCATCCAGCAGACGTCGTAGATGATCTCAATATCGGCAGGAGTGGCCTGAAGAACGTTAGCAGACGTTTACCTGGAGAGAATACATTCCTGCTCACCTTCTTGAGCTGCAACAACTTCGTCGCCTGCATCAGGTGCTCCAGCTGCAGCGTGCCCTCCGGCATGTCCTTCGACTTGCACCACTCCTCAATGCGAGTGATGTTGTACTGGATCTGCATTGCCCGCTTCCACGACGAGAAGTTTCTCCGCATCAGCAAGTCGTTGAAGCTCGTCACGCCAATGAGCTTCAACAACTCGGTCACGACCTGCTGCACCACGCTCTCCTCCATGTAGTACGACTTCAAGCTCCGCCAGACCTTGTTCAGCAGGTTGAGGATATCGTCCATGCTGTACGCTGGCTGCGTGTTCGTGTTTAGCAAACGGTTGAACAGGCGGCCGCCACCGTCGCTTGACGTGAAGCCCGGCAAGCTCTGGCTCTCGATGAGCGCAGGGATGACCATCTTCGAGAGCTTCTTCTTGGTCTCGAGCATCCAGGTGTGGTAGATATTGTACTCGAGACTGTCGAGGTCGTGCTTGACGACGGAGACGAGACGCTCATAGTCATTCCAGTCGAAGGGACGGACGGCGTTCTCCTCGCCCGGGCCAATGCCCTGGAGCATGTCGCTCTCGGCAACGCAGATGAAGGAGAGCATCTCGTGGACATTGGAGAGCCAGAAGATGCCCGGGATGATGGCGTCCTCCCCACTGAACGACTGCAAGTATGTCAACGACCGAAGCAGTAGAGAAGACAAATGAAAGACTGACCATGACATGCGATTGGATGGTCTGCATGACATTCGCAAGGAAACGCTCGCTCTCGGCGATGAGGCCGTACTTCCACATCTCGTTGGTGACCAAGCTGATCAAGTTCGCCGGGAACAAGATCTCCTTGACCGCCGCAGGGTTGCTCTGGCTTGGTGCAGGGATGCGGAGCCCACGGATGAGCCCGTCGAGCACATCCTCGTCCAGCCGCTTGACGTCCTGCATGAGCCGGATCTTCTCTTCCGCCGGGTCCTCGTAGTCGCCAGTCTCGTGCTGAAGACCGCGGTTCTTGAAGCGCAAGTAGCCGTCCTCGCCGTTGTACGCGACGGAGACTGCACGCGGGTTGAGCACGTTGTCCTTCCGCGCGTTCATGATCAACTCGTCCGTCGATGTTCGCGAATCGTACGGGTTGATCGCGTACACGCCCGCGGAGCTGTGGCGACGCTGGTGGCGTTGCGGCGGGTTGAGCTCGGCGGGAGCGCCATTGGGTTGGCCTGAGCGCAGGTTAGGTACGAACGTCGGTGAGGGCGGCTCCATCCGAGTACCCTTTGTGAGCGAGTTGAGAGCATTCGCGCGGTTGAGCTGCTCGCGGAGGTTGCTGACTTCGTTCTTGAGGGTGGCAATGACAGAGGTGTCCTCCTGGCTGCGCGCCTGGGCGGCGGCGGCGCTCTGCTGCTGGACTTCCTCAAGGCGGGTGGCCTGGTGAATGAGGTCCTCTGTCAGCTTCTGGATGGCAGCCTCCTTCTCTGCAGCCTTCGCCAACGTCTCCTCGAGGCGCTTCTCGACATCTGCCTTCGCCTTCAACAGCTCGTCACGCTTCGTCAACTCAGCCTCCGTCGCCGTCAGAGCCGCCTGCAAGGACTTGGCCTTGCCGTCGGCCTCTTCGTGTCTCGACTGCCAGACCTTCAGCTGCTGCTCTAGCTGGGTCAGGCGGCCCTGCAACTCCTTCTTCTCCTCCGTACGCTTCTGTAGCGTCTGGGTGAGCTCGACGACCTTGTTCTCCAGCGTGTACGAGATCTCCTTGAACCTGTTCACGGAGCGAGCCTCGGCGCGTAGAGCTTTAAGCTCCCGCCGCGCAAGTCTGCGCCGGATGCAGGACTGGAGATAGACGACGTGCTTGACCTCTGCACGGTGTCGCCGGCGAACGAAGCTGAAGTTCATAGTAAGCATTGACAAGTCGGGGGTCATAGTACCAAGACTCACGTTCCACGAAGGAGGCTTTGCAACAAGGACGCAGCTTCGTATGTCCTGGAGTTGCGGTACGTCTGCCGTGCCCGCGCACCACGAATCTCTGGAGCACTATGTGAGCCAAGGTAGCATGGAAGCTGGACAGGTACTTACGGCTCTGGAGCTGCGTGACAAAGCGGCTGGTCGCAAGGAAGCGCTGGCGCGCCAAATGACGCCGAATACCCTTCTGCAACCGCAACACCGCCGTCTCTCGCCTGACGTGCTCGACAAGCCTCTTGGCCAGGATACCACGCCACCAGGTCTGGATGGTGATAGTCGCCTTCCGCAGGCGCCGGTACTGATTGACAGCCATCCTCCGGCGCATGTTCTTCTGCACGACGGTGACCATGGCGTTGAGGCGCTCTGAGCGCAGAGATTCCAGGGCGGCGAGCATACCAGCACGGAAGAAGATCTTGGTTTTGCCGTTTTGGTACTTGTCCGGGTCGTTGATTGTGCCTTCGAGGATCAGCGTGCACAGCTTGCGTAGGTCCATCGACTGTATCATGGGCTGCCATACTGAAGACGGGACAAGCATGTAGTATCTGCACAATGTTCAGACATGCGCTAGAACAAGATGGGACTTGAGCGCACCGTTCAGCGAACTCCTCGTAAGTCCAACGCGAAGGATAGCCGGCGCAACTGATACGAATGGTCTCGAGCACACCGCAAGCCCGAAGCTGCCCAAGGACCTGCTGCGGCTGGAACTCCCACGGCTTCTTCAGCTCGTTTGGTTTAATGCAGCGAATATAGTGAACGTTCGTAACATGCAAAGTATCCATGAGCGTGATCAGGGAGGCCTTGAAGATCGATCCCTGCGTCGGCTTCTTCGCAGCGAGACCGCGCTTGGGAGCAGCGCTAGACGAAGACCCGCTGTTCGAACCCACAAACGACTGGCGTCCAGGATCCGGGATGACCGACGAGCGCCGCGAGCTGCCGCTACCAGAGTCCGAGCCAGCACTCGGCGCAGACCCATCCGCCGACCTTGCCGAATTGAGCGCGGCGTCCAAGACCTCCTTCAAGAAGGGATTCTTCGTAGCAGCCAGAAGCGCCATATGCTCGTCCGGAACCGTATCCCTATTCTTCTCCAGGAAGCCCTCTGCCTCGTACGTGACATCGTGCGCGTAGTGGGCAATTGTAAACGCAGAGTTGCCGAACCGTGGCTTCTTGAAGACGTTCTTGTTTTCGGGCTTCAAAAGCTGGGTGTTGAGCTTCTGGAGGAAAGACGCATCACTGCCGGAGGGCAGCCGGGACTCTTCGTCGAGGAGCGCGAGGACACCGAGCTTGCCCTCAATGACGTCGATACAAGGCTGGTTGTCGGAGAAGTCGATGAAGGTCCAGTTGATCTCTTCCTTGACGTACTCCTCTTGTTCCAGCTTGAAGACGTGCGAGTTGAACTACGGAAGGGACTCGTGAGCACCAGCACAATCAGCCAAGCAGCGAGGATTTACCTCCTGCTGCAGTTTCTCGTTGGCGTAGTTGATGCTGAATTGCTCGAAGGAGTTCTAAAGAAGTCATCAGGACCAGAACTACGTTGAGGAAGGCCAAACTCACCTTCTTGAAGTGCTCGAAACCGTAGATATCCAAGACACCAATGAACATCTCCGCGCGCTCAGCCGCGTCGCCATTCTCGCCCGCCAAACTCTCGTTGACGATTGCAACCAGCCACTCGAACATGCACGCATACACGAACTTAGCCACACTGTCGCGGACCACGGTCGCCTGCGCCGCATTAAGCGAGGAAACGATCTTCTCCGAGCGCGTCGTGATCTGCTTCTTGACCGTCCACTTCTTGAACTCAGCGAGATCGACGCCCATGAAGCGCGTTGCAAGCAGCAACGAGGTGTCGTTCTCGTCCAGAGCAGCATCATTGCGCATCTGCGTGATCTTGACGTTTCCGAGATGCAGGACGGCGGCAAGAAGACGGAACACGGCCCATTGCTTGTCGATACTGATGCCGACAGTGGACAAAGCCTGTTGCGTCGAGCGAAACTCTTCAGCGTCATCGACGCCGTTGATAGGAGTCGACGAGTGTCCGCCCTGCTTGAGGTACTGGAACTTCGACGTGTCCGTGTCGAGGCCAAGGTCTTTCCGCTCCTTCGATGGAGCGCCCGCGCACAGCTGGTAGAAGATGTGGTAGTTGCGCTCCGTGAGAGATTGATAGACGATGCGGGCACGCTCAAGAAGGTATGTCCGTATCCGGGCGCCGACAATTTCTTGTTGACCGTCAAACAAGATCTAATCGCAAGTCAGCAAGCGGATGTGAGTTGAGCGGCGAACGCACCTGGATGTACTTCCCGAAGCGGGACGAGTTGTCGTTACGTGTCGTTTTTGCGTTACCGAAAGACTCGAGGATAGGGTTGGTGGCGAGGATCTGCCGCTCAATCTCGCTAGAATCGTCCAAGGATACCTTGAGCGACCGCTTGTTCGGGCTGTCCGGGGGGTTGACAGAAGCGAGGTAGCGCATGATGAACTTGGCCTGGAATGGGCAATGAGGGGTTTGCGCGACGCGCTGGAGCATTGCAGCTTACTGATTCTGTCTTTCCTGCACCACTATACAAGAGTCAGACAAGCATACAAGGCGAAGGAGGCGTACGCACCTCTCTCCGGACACAATGATTGTCTGCCCTGTCCCATCCTTCCTCATCGCAGTATACGCGTCCTCTGCAATGGCAAACAAATGGGGCTCCAGCTCCCCTCTCTTACGGCCAGTATACGCCTGGATGACCTCGGGGCCATAGAGGTTGACGCGCTGGAAGGGATTGACGGCAATGAGGACGATACCACTGTAGGTGTATATGCTATGTTGCGCGTAGCGATTGCGGATGGTGTGGAGGACTTGTAGCAGTGTCAGCGCGTCCAGAGGCATAGCAGTCCATCTATTGACGCACCGGAAGGCTCGTTCAAATGTGAGAGGGTGGCGAGATCGTCCGCAGTCTCCAACAGAGGAGGGTTGCGCAGTGGCGGCAGTCCCTCTTTCCCGCTTTTGATGTCGTTCGCGGTCGTGTTAATCGTAATTTCCTGGACGCCGAGTAAGCAGAGCTAGCGGGTGAAGAGCGTCGGACGCACCTTGCCGTGCTCGTTGAGGAATACGAGCTTAATGGCATCGTCGGCGCCCTTGGTTACTGAGGTGACCTCCGCGGATATCCAGGCGTGGTCCTTGTCCTCAAACCAGACGCGGGTTCCCTTCGAGTATATGTGTTCCGCCATGGCGACGTGTTTGGCGCTGGGAGACGCGCCGGACGACGAGCAGACGTGAAGAGGTTGGGATTCCAAGTCTGCTCCCGGCGAGCGAGCGGGTTCGGAGTTTGCCGAGTGTATTTGCGCACATGGCGCGCGGGATGCAATTGCAAGTTTGTCACGAACTCGGTTCGACTTCTGCGCCAAATGCGCCTCGCGCTTCTCTCGGCCCTCTGCTCCCGCCGACTACTCGCCCGCACGCTCTCTACCTTTATATGCTCAGTCCTTATAGTCATCCGCCCCTTTTCGCACCTAGGGGGGCAATGGGCCTTCCTCGCACTCACGATTAAGGAGCTGCACTTCTCGGCCCAGGATACTTTAGCACAACAACTCGAGGCGACTGTACTGCATGTCTGGGGCGGTCTCTGCGGCATCGGTATATCTGCGCTGGCGAAATATCTGACCTCTCTGGTATCTGACCCTGTGAACCAACGAGCTCTACCCGCAATCTTCCTAGTCATCATCAGCTTCTTTGGTGAGCCATCTCGTCGTACTAATTTCCTCAACTAACACTAGAGCAGCTGGAGGGCTCAAGAGTCGTCTTCCTCGCCTTACTGGGGCAGCCCGCATCGTCATGTTCATCTCGGTATGGCTGCTCATGCAAGACGTCGGCCAAACGCAGGTAAGCTTCCGCGTCAACCCGCATCCGGCCGTTCGATCTTAACCGGCCTCACAGATCATCCTTCCAGAGGCGGGCAACTTCCTCTGGGTGACCCTCACAGCTTCAGTGACGGCTCTGATCGCGAGCATGATCCTTCTGAGATGGTCGTCTGTCACTGTCGCTCGAGTAGCTACCGCTGCTTTGACGCGCGTGCACGACTGTCTCTCGAACAGCCTCGATAGTATATTCACCGAGGGCCCGGGGCGCGTCACCCTCGACCGTAGCCTGCTGAACGACCTCCTCAAACTCACCATAAACCTCAACACCGCCTATCACCAAACCGCCTTCGAGCTCCGCCTCGGTCACGTTGGAGGTGGGTCCGCCTTCCCATGATATCATTTGTGGCAAACCCATTTTCTTTAGTGAAACCCCTCAAGCCCCTCGTGTTCGTGGTTGAGCAGCTGAGGCGCGATCTATCTTGGGGCATGTCCTTCCCTCGCGTTGTTCGAGAGACGCAGAGTTCGTCGGAGGTCGACATCCTGCAGTCATTCCGTGACCCAGCCCTGGAGCTTGGTGGTGCTTTGCTAGAATCCCTCGAAGCTGTCAAGCGCGTCATCGGCCTCTGCTACGACCATGCCCTCAAACCCGTCACGTTGGATCAGGAGAAAATCCAATTGCATACTTGCAACGAACGACTCAATGTCGCCATCGTAGCCGCCCGTAACAAACTCAAAGATATATGTGATGAACTGGGTATACACCGAACAGCTACCTTAGATGGGCATTTCGGCTTGTCCCAGGAAGTCTACGATCTTTGTCTGTTCATGATATCCCTGCTTCAAGTACGTCTTCCTAGTTTATTCATATCATTGACCACTTATCCTCCCCAAGATGGCCCACTCCATGCGCCACACCATCACCATCGTCCAAGATCTCGTTGCCTCCTACGAGAACTCCCCCATCCGCCTCTACTACCCCCGCTTCACCGCCGCCTGGCTCGGAGTCGCCCCGGCCTCCATCATCCACGAAGAAGGCGAGCAAGTCACCGAGCAGTCCGACAACCCCGCGTACACCGACCCCAACGACACGCTCGAGAATCTCGTCTCCCAGACCGGCGATGATGGCGACGCGGACTCGAACTCCCTGCGCGAGAAGGGCAAGGGCAAGCGCCAGGTCATCGCGCGCCCGCTGTCGTACGCCTGGTGGGCTGCGGTGCTGCAGGTGGCGTGGAATATGCGGACGACGCTGCGGTATCGGTTGATGCTGTCGCGCTTTTTGAGAAGTCTATTGCATTCGAGCCATGTGAAGCATGCGTTCAAGAATGCTATGGGTGTCGCACTGTTGAGTATACCGGCTTTTCTGCCGAATGGGTCGCCAGGTTTGTGCATTATGTTGGCGTATCCTTCTGCTCTGACCATTTCGATAGGTAGACGCTGGTTTGACGAGTGGCACGGCCAGTGGATGGTGATCAGCTTTATCTGGGTTCACGAAATCAACGTCGGCCAAACATGGCGCGTTGGATACCTCCGCTTCGTAAGCTCTTCTCCTCTTCTGAGTCCTGCATGTCCTAACTGTTTCTCAACTTAGTGGGGAACTGTTGGAGGCGCAATTTATGGTTTCGTCGTAAGTCCCTCTTCTTCCAAGCATCATAGACAGAACATCTAACGTTGCCCAATTAGGCAACAGTAATAGCCCATCGTAATCCCTACTTGATTGTTTTCTTCCTCACCGTGAGTTGTATCTCGTCGTCAATGGTATATCTTGCTCACCCAGATCACAGTTGGCGGAATTACCGCTAAGCTACCTCGTAATCAACACGACTGTTCCGAGTCTGGGCGTTGTAGGGTCAGTCACTTTCGTTGTCTATCTCGAAAGCCTCTCAGCGTCTATGCAGGTCGATTACCCTCCCGCCTCTAATCCTCCTAAAGTACATCGTACCCAACGTTGAGACGTCAGACATAAGTATGTGCTTGGTATCCTCTGCTATGAACGAGTCGTTGACAGTCCTCGTAGTGCTGGCGGTTCAGCGGTGTATCACCATCGTCGCGGGTATCATCGCAGCTCAAGCAATTAATAGCATATTCCCTCGACATTGCCGAGTAAGCGAGCGAGCTCACCTTCGCGGTTTCGTCACGTTTCTGAACGACCTGTAGGTATTATTCCTAGACGGCACCAGTCGCACGTTGCAGCTTATGAGCGAACTCTACATGGTTCTGAGCCGGTGAGTAGATTTTTACGATCCCTTGACCATATTCTGATCATGGTTGCAGCGACTTGTTTAATTCGGGTCACCTCGCATCGCCCCAGGAGAAGCGCAAGACGATCAAGCTGGAGCTCAGCATCAGGAACTCCTTGCATCGTCTGTCACTCCTCATGGCCACTATGAACGACGAGCTCAGTCTTGTACCAGTAAGCAGTGTCCTTCGCTCGGTCCATGCGACGCTGATGTTCTGCAGAAACCCATGCGTCGATATCGACGTCTACTGGGAATCCTACAAAACCTCCTGGACGTCCTGTCGGGCATCCGCAAGGCTCGCGAAAATATACCTAGACGAGAGACCGTCAATGCCGTAATTGCGCAGCGGCGGGAACTCGTTTCCTGCGTCTGCATATCCTTCTTCGCCTGCGAACAGGTGTATCGCGGCCGACAACCACTACCGCAATACCTGCCTTCCTCCCGGCAAGCCGTTCGGACGCTTGAGCGACACATAGAGGAGCACATCAAGGAGACGCGGGATAACGAGAGCATCGAGGCGCTTGGGTTGTCGCTGATCTATGCGTTCGCAGAGATAGATCTGCTAAGGGATCTCGCCGAGCGCCTAGAGGACCTGCTGGATGTCACGAAGCAGCTATTTGGGTCCCATTCCTGGTTCATGCTGGATGAGAGTGGGGACATGACCATCAGGATGGCGACGCACGACCGTGTCGGATCGGATTAACACTACCTATGCAAGTATCATCACACCCTGTAAAATACACTCTACCTACCATTGTATGGTATGCTTTGCACCTGTGGGTCCACCCCCGGCTAACAATGGCCGGGAGGTTACGAGGGACCCCGAGCCTGTCATCGGGGGTGACAATGGCGCTCCCGATGGGGTGTCAACGATGATGCCAAGCCGCGGCGGAGCGTCCCAACCTCGCTTACGTGCGCAGCGCCCCGCCCGCCTTCCTCCCCATCTTGTTCTGCACGCCCACCACACGCCGTGCTGCCACTCCTTCTTTCTGCCCAATTCCCTCGTTCAACATGGTTTACTTCACCGCCGTTACCGCCTCGCTCTTGTTGAGCACTCTCGTCTCCGCGCAGTCGGACGACAGCGCGCTCGGAATTGCGGCCATCAAGGCGCACTTCAGCAACGCCGGCCTCGTCCCCGCCCTCCTGGAGACGTTCGAGCCGCAGGGCACGCTCACGTTGAACTTCGATGGTAGGCGGGTTGCCTAAATTCGATGAAAGGCCCACTGATCGCCCCGCAGGCGTTGGCGACATCCAGCCCGGCCAGGCGCTGAGCAAGGACCGTAAGTACCCCGGATCCAGACGATTTACCCCAGAGCGAGTTGCTCAACCAACACAGAGGTCGCCAGCGCGCCCACCCTGACCGTCGCAACCTCCAACTCGTCCGCCACGTCCGGCAGCTTCACCGTGGCGATGGTCGACGCTGACATTGTCGGCGCGGATGACTCGCAGGTCACCCGCCACTGGCTCGTGAACAGCGACACCATCCAGGACAACAAGGTTGACCACTCGTCCGCCAACACGATCACCGACTACGCTGGCCCCGGTCCCGCGGAGGGCTCTGGTGCTCACCGGTACGCCATCGCGTTATGGCATCAACTAGCGCTAAACTCGCTGTTCTAGTTACGTGGTGCTTGTGTACGCGCAGCCCGATGACTTCTCGCCGCCGCAGGAGCTTTCCCAGCCCGGTGCGGCCGTCGAGAAATACGACTTCAAGTCCTACGTGTCCGACAGCAAGCTCGGTGACCTTCTCGCTGTAAGTAGTCGAACCATTGGTGTACTAGAAGTTAGCTCAATTACTTGCAGGCCAACTACTTCACGGTCGAGGCGGGCACCTCAACGGTCACTGTTTCCGAAACGTCTGCCGTCGAGTCGAGCACGCTCTCTGCTGCGTCATCCACGGGCTCCGGCTCTGGATCTGACTCTGCTTCGGCCACCTCCAGTGGTGAGGATGCCGCGAGCACGGGCTCGAACGGTGCCGCTTCGTTCGCGACTAGCGGCGGTCTAGTGTCCATGGCGGTTTCCGGCCTTGTTGCCCTCGCTATGGCGTAACCAAAAGATTTGGCAGAGCACGGACTCTCGTATCGCGTATACTTATTGTAGTGTGCCTACATAATTCAGTACACTGGTCTTGAACTTGCCTGAGCGTTTGTGAAAGTGTGTGTTGCAGGCTTCGTGCCAAGTGAGCGACGGTCCAAGCGACGGCATGTTTTGTTTACTATTGTCCCTGGCGACCTAGAAGTGAGAATTAGGACTTCCATTGTGCATCCATACCCGGCCACTGCGCCGCTCCCTCCATCCACGAACGCGTTCTCGTCACCGTCCCACACGGCGACCAACGCACCATGGACAGCTTATTCGGCCGCAAGAAGGGCAGACCCCGCCAAGGGTCTGTAACTGGCGATCTCTCCGAACGCTCTGTCCCATACGACCGCCTGCCCTCCTCGCCCCGTGCCCCCGTGCCTGTCGCCAACACCACCCAGGGTATACGCAGCCAGATATCGGCGCCCATCACAAACCCCACCCTCACCGCCAATGGCACCGAGCTCAACAAGTTCAGCATGCAGCGCAACAGGGCCGAGCGCGAAAGGCTCTACGACCAGGCCGGCATGACGCGCCCCGGCTCGCCCTCGACGTCGATATCCACCTCCGACTCGCACACCCTCTACTCCGAATCCATGTCCCCATCCGCATCGACAAGCAAGCTCCAGAAGGGCGGGCAAACTCGTCGGCTACGCAGCAGCGAAGCATCCTCGACGAGTTCCCCGCGCAGCCAGGTCATGTCCGATTTCGGGAACTTCCCGCCCTCTACGCCCGGCCAGTCCAACGCTACGCCGCGCCCCATGTCAGGCGCGACGAGCCGGTCGGGCAACCGCGACTCCAAGTACGCGCCGTCAATGATCACGTCCGACTCCCACCAGTCCCACCTCTCCCACTTCTACCATCGTCATGGCGATCGTGACGAGGACTTCCAGTTCCCCCGGCCAGAAAACGATGAGGAGATCGAGGCCATGTTCGAGAACGTGCGGCAAGCGCGCGGCCTGGGCGAGCTCCCTGGCATGTCGATCGACCGCAAGTGGATAATGGTGTACAGCGACGCGCAGATGCGCTGGAAGGAGAGCAAGAAAGAGGAGGAGCAAGTGCGCAAGCAGGACAGTAATGGGCCGCAGAGCCAGCAGCTATTGCCAGAAACGCCGGAGTGGTTTATCAAGAAGTTCTTGGATAGGACTATCACGGCAGACCAAGCGAGCGGGCTCCTGGTCTGCCTGCGCAATAAAGAAGTTAGGTGCGTATTCGATGTATTCTTCACAGCCCTTTCTTGGTCTGACAGATGCACAGCTGGTTCGAACACTTTATTGAGCTACAAGGGACGTCGGTACTTGGCCAAACCCTTGCACATATCAGTCGGAAGGGCGGCTCGCGGCGCGAAGCCGACATTCAGCTGGAGTACAAGGTGGTTATGGGATTGAAGCAAATCCTCAATAACCCAGTAAGTGTATCTCCGCCTATGCCGCGCTATTCATCGTTTGACAATCGACTAGGCTGCGACCCATGAAGCCCTTACCCACGCCCAAATCATCATTCAAATCGCGTCTTCGCTCAATTCTCCGCACCTTCCGACCCGCAAACTCGCCCTTGACCTTCTTACTTTCCTTGTCTACTGGAGTGACGGTGAACCGTTAGAACAAGTGGTCACTGCTCTCGAGACCCTGAGTACTTCAAACAACGAGGGAAGCGGCTGCTATGATTTCTGGTTCAAGTCCATGGAGCATTCGCTCAGCGGACGCGGCAAGATGGGTTCCCTTGTTGGCGCTAGCGAGGAGATCCGGCGGACGAACGGTGTCGATAGCTCTCTGAACGACTACGCTGTGAGTAAAGTCCTTCAGTCGCTGCACACGAAACTGAATAGCTCCCCAGCTTTCCAACTTGGTGCTCATCAATGGCATCATGCGCCAGACGGACGACCTCGATCTGCGGCTGCACCACCGGTCGCAGATGGAGTCTGCTGGTCTGCAGCGCATCCTCGAGCTTTGTCAGGAATTTGGCGTTCCTACCATCGAGAAGCAGATTCGCATCCTCAAGAACTGTATCGACGAGGACGAGGCAAAACTGCGCGAGCGTCTCGACCAGGAGATCCTCCGCGACCTCAACAACCCGAACGATGTCTTCAATGCCATCTTCAGCAAGACGCAGTCAAGCAAGGCTGGGCACTACTTCCTCTCTATCATGCAGCACTTGCTGCTCATCCGAGAAGAGGGTCCGCCAATGGTGCACTATTACCAGCTCATCGACTCCGTCGTCACGGACGTCGTGCTCAACAAGAAGCTAGCAGGCGCAGAGCAGCGCCTTGGGCACTCCGTGGACCGCATCATCTCGCAATTCAACGAGGCCGACAGGTACCAGGTCATCGAAGAGGAGGCTGCCAGAGCGCGCATGGATGCGACTCGCCTTCGGCTCGAGCGCGATACCCTCGCTGAGGAGATCGCGCAGGGCCAGGACGGCATGGTCGGTCGGCTGAAGGAGGCCCTCTCGCACATGGAGAACAAGCTCAACATGTCGCGCGAGACGACGGCGCGCCTCCAAGTGCAGAACGAGAACCAGCGCATCGCGTACGAGGAGCGCATCGCGCAGCTCGAGGCCCAGATCATGGAGCTGTTCCGCATGCTGAAGGAGGTTGGCAAGGACGTCGAGACGATCATCAACGACGCCGGACTCGTCAGCACCACCGGCGGTATGGATCGCAAGGCGCTCGTCGAGCAGCTCGAGCGTAACTGGCAGCGGACCAAGACCATCGGCATCCTGGAAGGCAGAGACAGCTTGCCTCCTAAGCGCCGGAAGCGCCCTGGTCAATACGGCGACGACGACGACGAAAGCGACGAGGACGCGGACGCGACACCCGGCAAGACAGGGTCGAAGAGAGGAAAGGGACGCAAGAAGGGCAAGCGCGTCATGGAAACCCTGGACGAGAATGGCCGTGTTTCGCAGTTCATGGATGCGGACGATGACGATGCGGAGGAACAAATACAGCAGCAGCTTGCTGTTGGTGCCAAGATGGTGAGCTCAGAATTCTTTCGTCGCGAATGCATATATCTGACGGTGGTATCAGTACTCTCCGTCGCTCTCGAACTCTCGAAGTATCCGTGGCTCTCCACGGCGTACCGAGAGGCCACCTCTTGGTCCTGGTCCCAATAGTCCGTTCAGCACGAACCAACGACTGGGTCCAGACGGTGCGCCCAATGGACAAAGGTCTTCCCCTCTCGCAGTGCATGGCGACGAAGGTAGTGACGTGGATAGCTCGAACCGTTATACCGGGTCTACTACCGTTACAGACGATACCCAGCCGACTTCTGTCGGCTCGCAAGAGGATGGACAGGGGATCAAGGCATCTGCTCCTGGGTCGTTCGCGGACGAGTTGGCGAAGCGCATGCTGGCCAAGGGGCAAGCACCTCCAATCGACGACCCGAACTCGCCCTTCTCATCTCAGAACGGATCTGCTACTGGTGGACCTCCGCCGCCACCACCTCCGCCACCTCCACCACCGCCGCCTCCGCCCCCGCCAGGTCCTGGTGGGCGTATCAATGGGGTCGGCGGAGGTCCGGGTGGTCCTGGTGGTCCACCGCCTCCTCCACCACCGCCACCTCCCCCACCGCCTGGCTACAAAGCACCCATCCCCTCTGGTGGCCACGGCTCTAGCTTCCCCTCCCAAAGCAACATCTCTTCTGCTTCCGCCTCTGCGTACAGCTCGCCGCGCGCGTCCATGTACGGGCACCACCTCAACCCGTGGATGGCGCGGAAGGACATGCCGATTACGCCGAGCACGAAGATGAAGCAGCTGCAGTGGGACAAGCTGCCGCAGACGCAGGTCGGGAGCACGGTGTGGAATGCGGAGACGGCGGAGAAGGAGAACGAGATGCTGAAGAAGTTGCAACTGGACGGCGTCTGGATGCAGATGGAGGAGGACTTCAAGGCGAAGCAGCTTGTGATCAACCTGATGGGTATGTCTGTTGCGTGCAGCATCCGATAGACCTCGTCTGACACCACTCTAGCTCGCCAGAAGCGTGCGGAACTCAAGAGTGTGCTGGATCCTCAGACCAAGAAGCGCGTCGGTACGTGAGGTCTACATTCCATACTTGCGCAGTCGCTGATGTCGCTCGCAGAGATCCTCATCCAGCGTGTCAAGAAGCTTGCCCCCGAAGAGATCGCACGCAAGATTCAGCAGTTCGACCAAGAAATGTGCACGCAGCTCTTCCTCAGCGAACTGAAGCCCGTTCTACCTTCACCCGAACAAGTCGGCAAGCTCAACGTCTACCGCAACGCCGAACCAGAAGAGCTTGCCGGACTGCACCTCGCAGATCGTCTTATGGTCAAGCTCATTCAGATCGACCGTCTCGGGCCGCGTATCGAGGGCATGTTGTACAAGTGCACGTTCGATGAGAGCTGGGGACTGTTGCACGACGTACGTCCAACGCGATCTGATTCCGAGACCTGGCTGACACTATACCATAGGGCGCTCGAAAACTACACGAAGCTGGAGAGGCTCTGCTTAATGCCCAGGCCTTCAAGGAGTTGCTTAGTGTAGGTGCATACTGTGACAACTTCGCATCTCGCTAACAACCCATCAGCTTATTCTGCTCATTGGTAACTACATGAACGGGACGGGCAACAAGGGTGGTGCCTTCGGCTTCAGGGTCAGCAGTATCAACAAGGTGAGTCGGTCTTCCTCAGCCAAGAACTTACCCTGACCATGAGTTCAGCTCGTTGACACCAAGTCCGTCAACAACACCACTCTCCTTCACTTCTTGGAACGCACTGTCAACAAGCACTTCCCCGATATGGAGTCCTTCCTGGACGAGCTCGTGAAACCCGCCGAGGCCTACCGTGTCAACTTGCAGGACATCCGCCGTGGGCTCTCTGAACTCCGTGACGGCCTGAAGAGGATACGGCAGGAACTCAGCGACCACTTCACTGACCTCGAGCCGACTGAGCTGTACGGACGGCAGATGTGGAGCTTCGTTGGCAAGGCCACTGACCAAGTTGCGGACCTTACGGACGAAGTCAACCTAGCCGACGCGACCTTCAATGAGGTTGTCAAATTCTACGGTGAGGAGGACAAGAACATGTCTTCATCCGAGTTCTTCGGTGTCTTCAAGACCTTCGTCACGTCGTACAAGGTATACATCTCGTCTTGCATGAGGTGCAAAATTTGCTCATATATACTTGTAGAAATGCAAAGCGGACAACCAGACCATCGCAGAAGAGCGCGCCGCTGTGGAGAAGCGACGGCAAGCAGTGGAGGAGTCCAAGGCGAACCGAGCCAAGGCGGCAGAAGCCGCCGGCGACAACGACGTGCTGGACACGTTGTTGGAGAAGCTGCGCAACGGCGACACTGTTGGCCGGCGGTCGCGACGCACGCGGCCGAGCGCCAGTACCCGTGCCGCACCACCTCTGCCCCTCGACCTCACCGACCTCGACGAGTCCAGTGATGCAGCCAACATCGCTCGCGACATGCTGGCACAACTGGCGTCAGACGGGTTCAAGGCAGCAATACCTGCCTCGCCTACCGTTGCAGCGGTCGAGCGACGGCGGAGGCGACGTGCCGAGCGATCTGCAGCACGCAATGAGAGCGAGCCAATGTCGCCGACGAGCGAACTCGAGAATCTCCCGGAGGGATCTGAGTATCCTCTATCAGATGGGCCCGAGCACTCAAGATCACCTACAGAAGAGGTTCCCCCCGACTCATAGTCCCTCCTTTAACTCTTTTTCTTTCCTTCATGCTCCCTAATGACCCACCACCGATACCAGGATCACGATATATCAGTTATTATGTATCCGTATTTTCGCACTGCTCTCGGACCACGCACAGTTGCTCTACCTCAACACCTAGCTGACCGTTCGCTATCTTCTGTGCCATGGAGTAATTCTAGCTGTAGATAGGTAGTTACAGCGTGCTGGAGATGAATATTATGTATTCCGCAGGGATGGAGACATGGCGTCACAGCCAGACGCGTCGGAAATTTACTTGCCCTCTTCGTTCATGACCATGTCCCCCGCGGCGACGGTGGCGGCGACCGTCTCGACGATCTACCGTGTCTTGTGCTATGCCTTCCTCAGAGTGATCCCCTCGCCGGTGCTCTTCTACCTCATCAGCGTATTCTATCCACTCCACTTGGCAACATGGGTCCTCCTC
>JAMQCK010000320.1:0-28379 GCA_024196135.1 Pleurotus ostreatus/Saccharomyces cerevisiae fusant | reverse complement strand
AACATGGTACCACGTACGTCGAGGGGGAAGACGAGTGAAGTCAGTGGCCCAACGATTACGACTAGAGTCTGCGCTGTCCTCCGGCGTGGGTGAGCGTCGCTTGTTCCCTGGAGCGTCCGGAGAGTGCTCGCTGGCCGGCGACCTCGAGCGCTTCCTCGAGGGCGATCCCGATCCTGCACGACCATTGTGCGAGTGTACCATTATGGCGAGCTGATCTGTATTGAGGCGATTATGGTTCAATAGATGGACTCAATGAAGTCCTGGGAAGACGAGGCGGAGATTGAGGGGAGTTGGCGTGCCAACCCAACATGGGGAGCTCCTTTAACGCACGCATGAGGGTCCGAGCGTCAATCAGCCATTGTTCCGATTGCGGCGTATCGAACAATTGGGCGCCGTGGGCTTCCTTTGTTCGGATCACGCGAAAGATGGTAAGTTACAGGCGAAGGTGATGTCTGAGTTAGGTAGTCCTTGTCGGCATGTACGGCCAGATATCCCTATTGTCTTTCTTTACACTGCATTGCCGGTTGCCGCTGCCGCGAGGTAGCGTACCGCCTGGTCTTGCCACCAGCTATTGTGAGACGCCTGAAGGTCGCTGCACCAGGTCCAACTAGACCGGAGTTGCACCAATGATCGATCTATCAGGACATTTTGCACTTACCAGCCTCTATCCTGCTCAGACAGAAATTAGTGGATGGAAATCATCTCGATCTAATCCAAGGCCCTTCGCCACAGCGTCATTTACCAGATCATATCCACCTGGCACCCCGGCGCAAAAGCTCCCATCGCGTCTAAACCACCGACCCCACCGCCTTCTGGTCCCACTCAAAGTCCTCCGCCGCCCACTCGGGCATCTCCGTCTCGAACGTCCCGAGGCTCGTCGTGTAGCGCAGCGCGTGCAGGAAGATGTAGAGCGCCTCGGGCTTCGGGTCGGGGTGCAGGGGCAGGTAGCACTCGGCGCAGTAGAGCGAGTCGTCGAGCATGACTTTGGCGCCCGGGGCGAGGGGCGGGTTGATGGCGGTTACGTCGGTCGTGGAGAGTTGGTCCGCGGGGAGTGGGGGTTCGGAGGATTCGGATGCTGGCTCTTGCGTGGTCGAGTCGGTCGAGGAGACGGTAGGAGGAGCGCCGACGGCCTTGCCATTGGGCACGGCAGTAGCGCCTGCTGTGCCCGACACGTGAGCTTGATCCCCGCTCGTCGACTCTGCCGCCGTTGCAGACGTCTCCTCTGCGAGTGTCGTTCCATTCGGTGCAGGCGTCGCCGCCTCCTCAGCCACCACAGGCGCATTCTTGTTTTTCTTCTTCCCCCCTCTGTCCTTCCGATGCGGCGGTGGCTTCTTGTCAGGCTCCGGCACATAACCGGGCACAAGCTTCCCCTTCGCACGGAACACGACGTCGCGCCAGCGGCCCCAGTCCTCGTCCTCGTCCTGGAGTAGTGATGTGAGTGCGGGAACAGTCACCGCCAACCAACCACCCACCTTCATATTCCGCAGATTCGTGATCACCGTGATCGCCTCGCTCGACAAGGGCACCGGTGACCCCATCCCGATATCCTCGCCAGTTTCGCGAGGGAGGAGCTTGCGCGCGGCCTTTGCATCCGCACTGGCATTCTCTTCGGATACGGCACCGTTCCCCTGCACTGCGGCAGAGGCAGCGGAGACCGCACTCATCGCATCGGAGAACGTCGCCGGTCCGTGCACCTTCTCCTTGTCCTGCCCATGAATCTTCTCTTGCCCTTGAACCTTCTCCTGCCCATTAACCTTCTCCGTTCCATGTACATATCCCTTCCCCAAACTCTCCGGACTCCCCACACTCTCCGTGAACGCCCTCAGATGCTCCGGCGGCGCCGGCGCCGCGCGCGCGTCGCTCGGCGTCGTGTCGATCCCGCCCTCGCCGAGCTTCTTGCCCCAGACCTTTTCGGAGGAGTAGACCGGGTCGTTGGCGATGGGGAAGCCGAGGTATTGGAGGTGGACGCGGAGTTGGTGGGCTGGAGGAGGGTTGGTTGGTAAATCATTGGAAGGTAAGGGAAGGTGGATAGGGAAGAGAGGGTAGGGGGAAGTGAAGGTAGAGTTGAGGGTGCGGATAGGTAGAGGCAGATGCTTACAGCGTCCGGTGTATGGTTTGCCTGTGGGGTAAGGTGAGATGAGGGTTCTATAGAATATGTGAATGTCGACTCACAATGCACGACGCTACTGTTGGTGTGCGGATCGTAGCGAATTTTGTTGAAGACCGTTTTTGCTGGCTATAAGAGAATAAGCTCCGTGTGTGGGAGTACATCCTCAGTCAACTCACCCGTCCTTCAGGGTGGACGATGTTCAGGCCCATTTGACGATCAACGGTAAGCAGCGGTTCCTCGCAGACTATTTCGCTACTGGCAGACGATGAGAGAAGGCATGGACCGAGAAAGCTGGAAACATACTCTGGGAAGTTCCCCTTCACGCGCGCAACATATTCCTTGCGTACGCTGCCCTCAATGAATTCCTTCGTGAGGCTGCGCGCCAAATCCGCGTTCAAGGGAATGATCATGAGCCCGGAGGTCAGGCGATCTAGTCTGTTCACCGCTGCCAACGCGTCAGCATCCTATACATGTTGCTAGCAGCCTTTACGCACTATAAACCTTCTTGAACCCCATCTCGTGCATAAGAATATGGATGAGCGAGTTGCGGTTGTATCTACCCGCCGCGTGCACGGGCTGCGGAGGGGGTTGAGTGAGGGAGCGGTAGGGGGCAGGAGCGCGACGGACGAACGATGCTGCCAGGCTTGTTGACGACAATGAAGCCGCGCTCGGTGTCGTGCAGGAGGACGCGGACGGGCGTGGAGGTGACGGGGGGCTCGTGGCGGTGGACGACGTTTCTGGGAAGGGTTAGATGATATAGAGCAGGACAGAAGCGCAGACGCACTCTATGCGATCGCCATTCCGGATGATCGTGTCCGGGCGCGCCACCTTGCCGTTGATAGTCGTGACGCCGCTCTCGAGGGCATATCTCTGCGCTCGTTCTGTCAGCTCGACGCACAAGTTCAAAGGGTATAGCACGCACATAAAACTCCATGCTCCTATCCCTAAACTCCGTCGACACGACCTCCAAAATCTCGCGCCCGATCCACCTCTCCTTCGCCATCGTGCAAAATGGGTACCAGTATGGCTTGATCTTCTTCAGCCCGGGCGTCGTGCTGATGTTGCGCGTATTGACCGCGCCCTCAGTGCCGGCCATCGCGCTGACGACGAGGCTCGTGACGTTCTGGCGGAAGACGCGGTGTGGGGACAGCCGGATGGGGGGAAGGACGACCCGGCGGGAGGCGATCAGCTTGGGGAGGCTTTTGTCGGCGGCTTTGAGCTGTCGGAGTTTCTCCTCGTTGCTCATGCGCGGGGCGCAGAGCTTGGGCGGGCGGAAGAATGCGCGAATGGTGGCGCGCAAATTGTCGCGAAAGGTCGAGGATGATCACTGCAGCTATCCAAGGTCACCGGAACGGAAAATGGCAGTAAAGCAGGTAGCAGCAGCAGAAACAGTCGATAGATGTCAGAGGAATAGGAGAGAAAATCAGGCCGGGCTGGCGCCCTTGGGAGTCGAGCACAAGTAGCGTATACCGCTCAGCATGGCTGGAGTGAACGATCGGCAAACGCCGAGGCGCATCGCGGGACGCCACACGAACATCTTGGTCCCCTTGCTTTCCGCGCTCACATCCTGCCGTCCGCTCATTTCCTGACTCACAAAGCCCTCTTCATACCGGAACGACCTCAATTTGTCCCTTGCAAACCTATAGTACACCATGTCCACCGCTCACAGACCGACATGGGACCCCGCGCAGGCGAAGGATGTGAAGGGAGTTTCGCGGCAGTTCTCCGTGCGCGACATGGCGTCGCATACGAAGCTGAAGTTCCGGTAAGCAACGCTATCTACACCCTGCTTGTACCAATCACTTCTCGCGCGCGCAATCCCTCACCGCGCCGTCCCCTCCAAACTTTGCTTGCACGCGCCTGTGCTAATCACGTACCTTCAGTCAAGCTGGCCAGACCTCCCAAGACGAGGTGAAGAAGCGCGACTTGCGCGCGGAGCTCTTTGCTGCAGAGCTCGAGGCGAAGAACAAGAAGCGCAAGGCGGAGGGGAAGCCACCGCTGGCGATCGAGAGCGGCACGAGCGAGTCCGGGCAAGACGAGGAGTCGAACAAGCGGCGAAAGCTGCTGCAGGAGGCGCTGGAGGCGGACAAGGACAGCGATGAGGAAGAGGAGGGCGAAGAGGGGGAGAAGAAGTCGAAGGCAGGCGACGCGGAGGAGGATGAGGAGGACGATAGGTGCGTGGGTGGACGTTAGAAGTGAAGGATGCGAGGGCTAATATGGGTACAGTGACGAAGATGAAGACGAGGACGACACGGACGAGCTGCTGCGCGAGCTCGAGAAGATCAAGCGGGAGCGCGCGGAGGAGAAGGCGCGGCAGGAGCGCGAGCAGAGCGCAACGGACGCGGTTGCGCGCGAGGCGGAGATCGCGACCGCGAACCCTTTGCTCAATCTCGCGGCCGCGCTCGGCCAGCAGCAGCCGCAGGGCCTGAACACGACCGCGCCGGGCTCGTTCGCGGTCAAGCGGCGGTGGGATGACGGTGCGTGGTGGCCTCTTGTCGAAGGATGAGTGAATGTACTGACTAGGTTTGCAGACTTGATCTTCAAGAACCAGGCTATGGATACTAGGGATAAGAATGACCGGGGCTTCGTGAACGATCTTTTGCGGACAGAGTTCCACAAGTGCGTGCTCCTGATATTTTGCCTGCGCCTCATAGCTCATTGACTTGCAGGAAGTTCATGGCAAAGTTCATCAAGTAGACTGTACACCCCACTTGTATTCTATGTCTTCTCATCGTTACACGCCATACCAACGCTTGCTGTCCCCTGTCACGCGCAAGGGCGTCTGATATATCCGCTTAACGGTGCGTTATCCGAAGATGTGCTAACCGCTCGTAGCTTTACAGAAGACCACCTTGTTCAAACATACCTCAAAGCGCGACGCACAGTAGCTGCAAGCGGCGGCTCGAGCAGCGCATGGGGCGAACATGTGGACGGACTGAATCCCACTGTACCCACGTACGTGCGCACAGCCCAAGCCTAATTGTCTTTCGACTGATCTCAATTTCATTCTGCTCAAAGAGATCTGTACGCTTCTATCATGTTTAGCAACATGCGCACGCAACGAGGACCTTGGATCGTGAGCCACGACCTAGGTTCGTGAAAGGACCAGCACCACGCTACATGCATAACGTGGGAAAGCCATGCCTTTTTGGGAAACAACAGCGCCTTCTTTAATCTTGCAACAAAGAGATTGGCGGCACGCGTTGACCAGCGCCCGGCGTGCTTAGCACTGCGTGTATAGGGTCAATACCGGCCTCGTGTGATCCGGCGGCACCGCGACGGCGGGCTACAAAGCGCGCCTGGGTGCACGGTCCTGCTTGATCAGCTGTTTCTTACCGCCACTCCTGTCCTCGCTCGACTGCTCTCAGAGCTACTTAGCCCTTAAACGCTGCACGCTCCTCCCTCTAGACGCTAGCCATGGCCTCTTCCGCCAACTCACGCCTTCACCTCAAGCGACGCGCCGACGACGATCTGCCAGGACCGTCCGTCAAGCGCCCGCGCTCGCAGTCCCCGCCCCCGCTGTCGTCGCAACGCACACCCCCGCCGTCCGGTCACGGTCGGGGGACGCCCACGAAGGTGCTCAGGCGCAGCCTAGATAATTCGCCGGTGCCCGGACCGTCTCATGGTGTGTTGTGGCATTCGACGCATCGGGAGAGTACTGACTGGCGATGCAGAGTTTCAAGGCCCTCAGGACGCCGACGACGATCCCGTCATGCCCGTGGACTACTTTACACAGAGTGCGTCGCCGTGTCAATTTGCTTGTGACGAGCCGCCCATATTGATGAACATATTCCAGTATACCCCAGTACCGAAAATCCGTACGCTCCCACTGGCTACGGCATATTCGCGCCCATGTATCCTCAGCTCCCTCTGTCTGGCCCCAGTGCTCATGTGAACGGTGCGTACTTCACCCAGATTGTGTGGCAAGGCCGTGTACTGACCGCCCACTAGTCTATCTGAATGCAGCAATCGCGTCTTTTGAAGCGGCCTTGATGGGCGGATACTATGGTCCTGCTCCTGGGGGATACCCTGCTCCCCAAGTTCCCTGCGTGCTCCCTCCTCTTGCCTGCCCAGCTCCTCTTCCCGGCTACCCAGCTCCCCTTTCCAACTACCCAGGTCCTTACCCTGTCTACTATCCTCCATACCCGGCTTTTGGACCCCTTCCAGCCGCCGCCCATCCCTACGCACCCGCCCCTCAACCTCACGAGTCCGCCCCTCAACCACACGAGCCCGCCCACCCTCACGTTCCCCAACCTCCTCACCAAGCACCACTCGTGCAGGATCACACACCGCCCATCCAAGCCCCCACGCCCCTCTCCTACGACGACTTCCGCGTCGCCTTCGCCGCCACGCCCACGCCCACAGAACGGATGGACGCTGAGGCGCTTAGGGAGGCGTACCCCGGGGAGTATCCTGAGATCCCGCGGATATATCCGATCCGGGTGTCGTCGCCGCCGGTGCGGGTGCCGGAGCTGGTGCCGGATGTGGTGAGGGAGGCGCGGGTGCCGGATGTGGTGAGGGAGGCGCGGGTGGGTGGAGACGCGGGGCGTGCGGCTGGAGACGAGCGCTCTATACATGGCGACAGCCCCTCCAGATCATCGTCCCCGGACCCCTTCACCCCACTGACGCCGGCGGAGGTCATCCAGCACACGTTGCGGGCGAGGGAAGAAGCCCCGCCGTGGTACGAGTGCATCTCTCGGTGGCGGGAGACGGTGAGAGGAGGCAAGGGGGAGGATCCGAGCGCGAGGTTGATGCCCAAGACGCCTGCGAGGGATCTGAGGGCGACGCGGGTGCCAACCCCGCAACCAACATACACAGGCCCCTTCAACCCGCCGTACGATGTTGATGAGGCTGTGTGCCGATTGCCTGCAGCGCGGGTGCCGTTCTCGAAGGATCCGAGGTTGGGGGATTGGAGGCGGCCGGTGGGGGTGGGAGAAGGGGCGCGGGCGAGCGAGCCTGTGAGTGTGGAGCCTGGTGAGGGATCGGATGGCCCGCCAGTCGAAGCACGCGCAGACCAGCCAGTCGAAGCCCGCGCAGACCAGCCAGTCGAAGCCCGCGCAGACCACCCGGGCGCGCCACGACCTATCGACGAGATGGTGGACGCCTTCGTCGCCCAGCTGGACCGAGTTGTGGACGGGCTGATTAGGAGGCACGCAGGGGAGCTTGTCGACGCCCGCGCTGAGGAGGTAGTCGAAGCCCGTGCCGACGAGGTAGTCGAGGCCCACCCGGAGGAGCCGGTCGAAGCTGCTACCGGGGAGCCGCTCGTGCCCCGGTCCTACGCGCAGCAGCTGGAGAGGCAGGTGGCAGTGTTGCAGGCGAACGCGGCAGAGCAGGAGAAGGAATCGGCGAAGGAGGTAGCTCGGCTGGAGGCGAACGTGGTCGAGCTGGAGGCAAACGTGGCAGAGCTGGAGGCGAACATGGCCGAGCTAGCGAACGACCGGGCCCAGTTCCGGGGCGTCCTCGCCGCCGCGGAGGACGATGTCGCGGACCTGGGCGAGGAGCTGCTGTTCTCGCGGCGGCTGGCGGCGGGGGCGCGGGCGGCGCTGGCGGGGTGTCGGTATCAGTTTGAGAAGATGAGGATGCGGCTTGAGGATGTGGAGAGGGAGAGGGATGGGTTGAAGGGAGAGTTGGAAGCTACGAGGAGTTTGAAGGGGTCTGACTGAGGCCTTCGAGGAACTTGGAATCGTCTCTTCTCACCTTACCCTACTTATTTACCGTATACGTACTAACACTCATAACCACGACAACGCATCGTGCCCACATTTTTCTCGTCATCTGTATTCTTATGTTCAGTAGTGTAGTCTTTCGTAGTTGTAGATTTCTCGCATCTCCCCGGCTGGAGCATTTTGACTTCATTTTCCCTGCTTTACTGCCTTTACTTTGATTTACTTTGATAGTACGATGGAATTTGGCGCGGAACCAACCTCGTATCACATCCCCGCAGTGACCATCCTGCGCCACACAACGGAAAGTACAACGACGCCACCGGAAGGTGATGTCGAAAGACAATAAGGCATTTGTCCGGATTAGGGCACAAGCACTGCCTAATCGGGACGTGTCACGCCACACTTATTGTTCGCCCGATCCGGACAATGGTTGGTTCCGCCGCTCATTGTTATTTCGGAGGAACAATGGGCGACCGTTGCCGGGGGAATCGTGGGCATATAAAATGAATTCCTCGTGCTGGGCTGCTACGTCAACTCCCCTCTTCCCCCGCCCCCGTCTGCCGCGGACTTCATTGAGTTCATTCAGTGGACAGCGTCGGGTTCATTTAGTGCATCGCCTGCCCCTTCGCACGTCAGATATACCTCTTGACATCTTCCCTTCACAACTGCCGCACTAGACGCGATGTCGCACTCGAGTTCTAGCCGCGAATCATCCGGATCGCCCTCGAGGAAGCGCTCGAGGTCGCCCGCCAGCGAGCACTCCCCAGACTCCCCGTCGCTCAAGCGGCGCTCCCCCTCCCCTCGCCAGGACAGCGCAGGCGCTAGTCCTTCCAACCGCCCAGCCCTGCCTCCCCGGCTCATCTCTCGTCGTACGTGGTGATTCACGCTCATGAACATGTCAACTAAGTCCCTTGCAGGTGTCACCCGGAGTCGCAGCCCGCGCCACACTCCACCTTCCACTCGTCGCCATCAACATTCCCCTCTGCCTCCCTTGTCCCCGGACAACGCGCTAGGCCTCAACACCCCTGATCACAGCCTCGGCGCCTCCACCCAGGGTGAGTCTCTTGAACGTCCTTCCGCTGATCGTCGCTCATGATCGTATCCTCAGCCCGTCCCCCGTCCCCGCCCTCGCACGAGTTCACTTACACCGCCGACCCCGAGCACGACGTCCTGCGCTATCCCAACGACGAGCCCCAGGCCGACGCGCCTGATGAGGACAACACATTTGTCGAAATGCCCGCCATATATTCTGAGGAGCCCGACTTGTATACCCAACACAATGATCCCTACTACCCGTCAGCGCCTCGCAGCCCTTCGTCGAGCTCTAACCGGTTCGCCTATCGCAACCCTTCTCCGGAGCCCCGCGACCCTTTTCCCGCGCCTCGCGATGTTCCTCCAGCGCGTCGCGACCCTCCTCCAGCGCCCCCCGCGCCTCGCAGCCCTCGGTCCGCTCTCGATGCGTACACCTTTGGCGGGCCGTCTCGCGCCCTCGTCCTTGAGGATCCTGTGTCCCCACGCACGATACCCGGCGTGCGGCGCGTCGACCGGTCGGACGCTCAACGCGGCGTCGACGCGTCGGCACCGCGACACGGAGTCGTCCCGTCGAACGCGCCATACACCCCTTTCTACCCTTCGCCGTCCTCGCAGAGGCTGCAGGACCAGGTGCCTCACTGGCGTGCCCTCGCCGCCCACCCCGCGCCGTCGCAGCGAGAGGCTCCGGCGCTGGCGTACCAAAGGCGGTATGACCCCCGTTATGATGATGCACGGGAGCCGGAGCACGCCGAGCAGTCGCAAGCTTCGACGTCCTACGCGCATGCTTCGACGTCGTACGCGCCGCACCCGGGTCCGTCGTACCGCGAGCCGTCGCACTATACCCCACAGAGCATATCGCGCTACGAGCCGCCTCAGGCTTCGACGTCTCACCTCCCACCCCTCGGCCCCGCCGACTGGATCCCTTGCCCTCCCCATTCGCCGCGTCCTGAGCACTCCATGTACCAGCCGCGCCCCGAGCACCACGGGTATCCGCCGCGTCCCGAGCACCCCGCGCACCCCGTCGAGGACTACCTCCTGCCCCCGATCAGGGACACCGAGCCCGCCGCATCCACCTCGACCGCCTATCCTCGATGCGGCGCGTCATGCACCCGCCTCGTCGAAAGACTGCAGCAGGACATCCGGCACGCCGTCGACGACTGGAGCCGCGCGCTCCCGGTCGTCCCGGAGGTCATCCAGGGCCACGGGCCGGACTGCCCCTTCCGGGAGCTCTACGTCCAGGAGGCGCAGCGGAGAAGGTACTGGCAGGAGCGGTACGAGGCGAGCCAGATAGAGGCGCAGTCGGCGAGGCGGAAGCAAGCTGATGCCGAGGAGCTTGCCGAGTCCAGGCGGTTGCGGATCGATACGATCGAGCGGGAGAGGGAGGAGGAGAGGGAGGAGGCGTCGAGGAAGGCGCGTGCGCATGAGGCCAGGATACGCGAGCTCGAACAGAGCTTGTGGGAGTCCCAGGGAAGGCAACGCGAGCTCGAGGACAGGGACCGTGCCAGGGAACACTATGTCGATCGAATGGCAGCAAACCTCGCAACCGTAGCACGCGAGAGGGAGCAAGGCTACCAGGAGAGGGAGCAGGACCTCCTGCGCGCGAACCGCTCGATGGCACGGCAGCTTCAGACAAATGGGCTTGTGCCGGAGATCGAGCAGGTCGACGAGTCGGCGTCGGAGGATGAGGTCGTCACTCCTGGCGGGCCTAACAACACAGTCGAGGACGTCACCATCGTCGAGCCCAACACCATCGTCGAGCCCAACACCGTCGTCGGTGGCTTCACCCAAGTCGAGGGCTTCACCCAAGTCGAAGAGCTCACCCCCGAGGAGGCCGTCGATTTCGAAGATGACCTGGACTACGTCGATGAGTTCGACGCTGACGACGAGTTTGAGGTCACTACCCCCGTCCAGGCCAACACTACCGTCCAGGTCGCCACCCAAGTCGAGGCCACTGTGACCACCCCAGTCCAAGCCGCCACCCCAGTTCAAGCCACTACCCCGGTCGAAACCACTACCCCGGCGCAGCGCTCGCCCGCTCCCGCGTCCTCGCACTCGACCCCACACCTCCCTCTCGCTCCGCACCCTTCGCCCGTCGAGGGTCCCGCTTCACGCACATCCGAGACGCCAGTTCCTGCGCCCTCGCGCTCGGCGCACGCCTCCCCTTCCCCGCACCCCTCGCCCAAGCCCGCCTCTCAGCGCTCTCCGTCCCGACTTGCCTCCCCACGCACCTCGCCTCGACGTGCTTCCCCACGCACCTCGCCTCGACGTGCTTCCCCGCGCACCTCGCCTCGCCTCGCCTCCCCGTACGCGCGGCCCGCGTCCGCTTCCTCGCAGCGCTCGCCCTCCCCCGCGGAGTCATCATCGTCCCGCATCCGCCCTCGCCCCTTCGCGTCCTCCATGTTCTCTGTCGCCCCCCACGCCATGAGGCGCCGATTGGGGGCGCACGTCTTCCGGGCTGATGCGGCTGAGGGGCGGGAAAAGGAGCAGGACGTGGACGAACTGGAGCAGGACGCGGACGAACCGGAGCAGGACGCGGACGAGCCGGAGCAGGACGTGAACGAACCGGAGCAGGACGTGGACGAATCTGCCATCATCAAAGTCGAGCCAGAGGACGACCAGCTTGTCGTCAAGCTCGAGCCAGAGGAAGAAACCCTCCCCTCCTCCCGCCGCTCGTCGGTTGCGCCCAGCTCTCGCGCCACATAGATCTCTCGATCCGGAAGTCATCTCAGTACTATATACCCCGTCCCAGTTTCCCTCTCCTCTATCATCTCGTTGTCCTACTCACACATTGTTCTCCTGTTCTCCTCACTTGTTCTGAATCACTCACCGCAACGGATACGTCGCATTGTAGCATATTGACCTGTTGTTGTTGTTTTTCTCTTGCTTTCTCGTACTAATGTTGTGTGTTGTTTTTCGCTAACGCTGTCATTAGGCATCGTCTTTTGCATATCTTCTGTAGCAGTAGAATTTTCGGTAGAAATAGTGTTTTTCCCCCTTGTATCGCTTTCTCGTGTATCGCTCGCAATGCATTGGCTGGTCTTCTGCTTCCTCTCGATTGCGCGCCGTCTGAACTAAAGATCCACGCTGCCAACTAGCTTCGAAGAATGATTATGACACTAAAGTGGTGTTTGCGGATTGTTATATACGGACAGCATGGTGAAATAGGTAGATGTCTCGTTCAGTGCAGCGGCGGTGGTCTGGTGCTCGACAAGTTCTTTCGCACTCGCCTCGGTTTTTTTTTCCTCTCTTAAGAACGAAATGCTGGGCATGGCCACGGGTCTTGCATCGGAACGTAATCCAGTTGCGTGGGAGGCGCCTCGGCATCTCCCGTGGTTGACTTGTCTGTTCAGTTTCCTGTGGCGTTCACCAAACCACCATCCATCGCGTCTTTGTCGACACACCTGGGACCGCCGTTCCTCGTTGTCGCACACATCCATACACACCAGACCTGCATCAGCAGCCACGCGCTCGCGAGACCGAAAAACACGTTCGCCACTCCACGAAAATTCCAGCCATGGCCACTCCTACGAACATCATCAACGTCTCGATGGCCGATTTCTACAAGACCTACCTCGAGGGCTGGGGGCGCGTCGGGGATGATGATATGCAGCACCTTGTGCAGCATCTGATCGAGGGGGGAATTTACCAGCAGGACCATTGGCGCGACTTCCCCGGCGCCAAAGCCTACGCGAGCGACGTCCATCGCGCGCACATCTGGAACCCCATGCAGCGCGTCTTCGCCGATGTCGTGAAGGCCGCTGCGACCGTGCTCGGCGCGAGCTCGAGCATGGAAAAAAGACGCGCGACGTTTGAGTGCGCGCACGGGAGCGAGACGTTCGCCGAGAACCTGGAGATCGAGCAGAGCTTTGCGGTCGATGGGTGGACCGAGCTCGCGATCCTGAGCAAGAGGGGGAAGAAGCCGGGATGTGCGTACGAGATGCACATCGGCGACCCCAGCGATAGGAAAGCGCTCTGGGTGCGCGCTGCGGATGTGGGCATCACGGCGCGCTGGGAGCGGAGGAGCTCGAAGAAGACGAGGATGCAGGTGTGTTGTTCGCCTTCCCTTTTCTTGAGATCGAGGGCGCTGACGCGTCGTTGCAGAACGAGTACAATACCATCGGTGCTGCGAGCCATATCCTCTCCACCGACCGCCGTCGTGCTTTCCACGTTTCCATCACCATGGAGGATACCGTTGCCCGCCTCTGGTACCACTCGCGCTCCTTCTCCGTCGTCTCTGAACCCTTCGACGTCAACAAGGTGTGTGTCATAGACCCATCGCACCGACATTCGCTCACTTACCATCCTTTAACAGAACCCCGCCGAGCTCATTCAATTCATCCTCTTCTCCACCTACGCCACGGACAGGCAGCTCGGCCTAGACGACCACGTCGCCCGCGTCCTCGATCGCGAGGACCGACTCCAATACCAATACGTCGTCAAGCCCAACCCCGACGACCACCGGTGCATCATCTACCAAACGGTCGACGTGCTCTCGGAACCTCCGCACGAGGCTCCCCCTGCCCTCCACGATAGCGGCGTAGTCGTCTGGTGCGTGCAGCCTGCGAAGCACAGGAAGGACGGCCGCTCAGTCCCCGAGGGCGCCCCGTTCCACGCCCTCAAGGACTTCGCGCAGCTGGAGGACCGGCCGCGGGAGTGGGAGCTCCAGGCGAACGTGCGCAGGGCGATGAAGAGGGTAGCGCAGAGCCCGGAGGAGTTGCGGGCGATGAGGAAGTCGCTCGTGACGATCATGGCGGACGGGCCGATGGCGCTGGCGGAGCAGAACGAGGTGCCGGGGGGCGTGGAGGTGTACTTCAAGCGGCGCCGGCGGAGCGTGACGGTGTACAAGGAGGTCTGCGTGGACCTGTACAAGCTGGAGGACCCGAGCGTGCAGTTCTTCGCGCTGTCGAAGGTTGCGGAGAGTGCGTTGGCTGTCGGTGCTATCTGTGGGCTGAGCTGATGTTTGCTGTAGTCTTGTCGTGGTGGAAGCGCATCGGGGCCGTGCATCGTGATCCTAGCCCTGGCAACTTCCTTGTGCAGCTGCCGGACCACGAAGACGCGAGCATCCACGAATGCGTCGTGAAGATCACCGACCTCGAGTCGATGCAGTTCTACGACGACCTTGGGCCCTGGGATTGTTATACGGTAAGCATCACCCGACACGTCCTCTCTACCGATCCACTCACCATCATCTGCAGGGCACCGACTACTACATGGCTATCGAGGCACAGGCCGGCAGACACCTCTTCTGCCCGCCCGACGCACCCCCTTCGCTCCTCGCCCTCAACCACTACAACCACACACCCTACAACGACCTAGAGCCCACCCTCTGGATGGCCCTCGACTACATCACGAAGCGCGCCGACGGAGTCCTCATCGGCAACAGCCCTAGCGCATCCCTCATCGCCTCGCTCCGCTACCAGCTCGCCTACCGCGACCTCATCTTCACCACGTACACTGGCTCCGAGACGCGCACGCGCCTGATGCAGGGCGACCCCGCGGAGTGCGAGATGCTGCGCGCGACGCTCGTGCGCGCGTACGGGTCACGCTCGCCTGTCCCGCACCTCGTCGACCTGATCTACGCGATGGCGAAGGCGTACCGCCATGCGCAGAGGTCGGTGATCGACGAGGAGCTCGAGGCGGGCGTGCCGCGGGAGGAGGTCGCGCATAAGCGCCTGCCGCTGAAGTGCTTCCGCTCGTGGATCTATCAGGAGATCGAGGAGGGGCTGGCGGCGATTAGCAGGTATTATGATACGCGGGGGAACTCGTTGGTGCGGCTGGGGGACCTGGATCTGGATGCGCTGAGCAGGAAGTGCGCGGCTACAATCCAGGTGCCAGAAATGGCGTCCGCGTCGACATCGGAGGTGGCACCGAAGAGCGCGAAAGAGGAGAACTCGGCGGCGGTGGTGGAGAAGCCCGCGGACTCCACCGGCCACGCTACGATCTCCGCCAATGCAGAGGACTACCAGTCCGTCGTGAATGGGGATGGCGTCCGTGAAGTGCAGGAGGCCGATCAGACAAGCCGCTCCGCCTCATCGGCGATGAAGCGCAAGGCTGGCGACGAGCCAGAGGACTCAATCGAAGCAAAACGACCCTGCTCGGTGTTGTCGACGATCAAAATTTATGCCGCGCCGGGGGAGAATGGGAAGGAGATGTCGGATGGGACGACAAAGTTGGAGATGGTGTCGACGTCGCGCGTCCAGGCCAGCACACGGTCGCCCTGGCGATAGGTGAAGGAATAAAAGGCCCCTACGAACTGTACATTATCTCTCCGGACTGTGTTCTCTGGAATGGATCGCGCACCTCAAGGTGAACTTGGGCACAAACTTCTTTCAAGACCTGCTCACAAACTTCTGCGCGTATTCGTCGGCGGGGCTGCTTTGGTCGTTAGACAGGACTGTCGAGGTCGAGGCATGCATCTTGTGCGGCGCGCCTTGAGCAATGAGCGACGGTGAGTCAAGGTCGGGAACACGAGTTTGATGCGCCTCCGCCGACGCTTCGGGGGGCAGGCCGCCGCCCTGCCCTCAAGCGCTTGACCGCCGTACGTCCTTGGATCTCACCATCATCCCTGCTTGTCTACACTCAGATCCAAGACCTTGTGCTTCAGCCCGTCTAGGCACCGCTGCCGCTCAGAATGCATGTGAACGTTGAGAAATGTATCGTTGACAAGTTGTGCATCCTTCCCTCCTCCCAAACCATGCACTCCAGGATACGTGCGCCGAATGACAGTCGATCGTGCGCTCTGGCCCTCGCTCCCTTCAAACCAAGCAGCCTTTCGAGCTCTCATAGATCTGTAAGTAAGTATGTATAGCGAAGCCGGTGGTGCCTTGGAGTGCCGCGTTCTGGCGTCATCGACGAGTCGACGTTTGCGCCGGCAGCGTCCTGCACATCCAATATGCGCTTCTTTGCCTCCCCCACCATGGCCAGACGAGTCGCCACGCCATCGACAGTCTACCTCGTCACCGGCGCGAACTGCAGGCTAGGTACGTCTCGCTGTCTCCTCGTCTTCCGCTCCTCAAATCATTCCTCGTATGAGAACCTAATCTGACGCGCTCCGTTCTGCTAGGCATCGTCCTCACTCGCATCCTCGCTTTGCGCGATGACACTATCGTGTTCGCCGGCGCGCGCAACCCCTCCGAGTCCTCCGATCTCCTTACTCTCGCCGGGCGCTTCCCCAAGAAAGTACAGCTCATAACCTTCATCCCCGGCGACCGCGATTCTAACATCAAGACCGTAAATGATATCCGGAGGTCTGCGGGAAGACTGGACGTAGTTATCGCGAACGCAGGTGCGTCGTAGCGTTCTCGGTGCACATGAACGTATCGCTGACCATCCATCTCTCACGCAGAAGCACCCAAAGGACGAGAAAACGCGCCTTACGAAGTGCGCACACTGTACATACCCCCTCTTCAACGACTTACAAGTGCAATCCACCCAGCTTGACGCCGTCGAACCGATCATTCTCCTCCGCGAAGCCTACGACCTCCTCAAATGGACGCCCCCCGCGAAGCCCAAGTTCGTCATAGTCGCCAACTACGATGAGGCTGCCCTCGGAACGAGGATATACAACTTCCTCGACGCGGACGTCGTGGAGATGCCCGACGTTGTGCTGAACTGGCGCGCCGTGCATGATGATTATCCCGACTTGGGTGAGCGTGAACGACGATGGAGGATATGACGCGGAAACTGACCTTATGCTCGCAGTCTTCTTCCCAGTGTGCGGCGACGTCGTCAATACCGCTGGCAGTGAGTCTTCAGCAGACCTCGTTTGACACCCGCTGACCCGTCCTCCAGCCTCCTTCATACCCAACGAAGAGGGCATTCGCCACCTACCACACATCACGGCCGAGGAGAGCGCGACGGGCATCCTGAAGCTCGTCGACAAGGCGACGCGCGAGACGCATAATGGGCACTTCTGGAGCTTCAATGGGAGTAAGCTGCCATGGTGAGAGGGCAGTCGGATACCTTGGTGAAGGGGCAGTCGGATACCTGGGTGAAGGGCGAGCAGTCGCAGTGTAGCAAATCGACGAGCTGCCGCAGTGTAACATATCGACGAGCTGCTGGTGTAGCATAGTGCAGGTAAGTACCCAGTGAAGGGCATAGGAGCGACTAAATGAACGAGAGATATCATAGGACTTTTTGCGGACTCTACTACTGTATCGTAATGGACATCGTATACACGCTTGGGATCTCCTGCTTCGCTGGCGACGTTGAAAACCTTGCAACTCTCGGTCTCCGCCGCACATGTAGCCCCGTCGGATGAAAGGACGTCGTCCCACTGGTGCACAGTAGGCCCGAGAGTGCACAGTAGGCCCGAGCGTGGACATCCACAACTCTATTCGGTCCTTCTCGAATCGCCTGTGACCATATCGTACTAAGCTGATCAATTCAAGGCCCTTGCGCCATGCGGCGGCTTCACTTCTCGTGGGCTTGCGCGATGACGAACGACGACGGCGAGCACTTGATAGAGTCATGCCGAACGCTCAAGACGGCTGAACCTTTTCCGCCGTTGAGTAAGCCACGCCCATGATTCCTCATAAGAGAAGTGGTTATGCGCATGGTGGTATCCAACTGTCCCAGCCTCTGCACTTCTACCGAAGACTGCTAAACATGTCGACGCCGACAGTATACCTTGTCACTGGTACAAATCGTGGCGTAGGTGCGTAGCCGTGCTCCGGCTTCCACTGATAGAAGCGCGATATAACCTCTCTCTCTCGCAGGCCTCGCCTTCGTTCGCCTCCTCGCCACCCGCCCGGACGTCATAATCTACGCCACGGCACGGAAATTCGACAGCGCGACGGAGCTGCGGGCGCTAGCAGATGAGTCTGCTGGCAAGGTTCGTCTGCTGGAGTTCTCGTATGGGGACGAGAAGAGCAATGAAGGTGCGGCTGCGCGCGTCAAGAGCGAAGTCGGTCGGTTGGACGTGGTGATTGCGAATGCAGGTAAGGCTGCGTAACTTGGGGGACTACTTTTTGGTCGGGCCGACGTTCGCCTTCCACAGGTCTCCTCAGTCATCTTGGTCCGCTCGTAGATATGCCTGCGCAAGCGCTGCGGGAACACCTTGAGGTATGTTCAAAATCGGCCCACGACTCCCCACAGTATGCTCATTTCCTCGTCTAGGTCAACACCATCGGCCCGCTCGTCCTCTTCAAGGCAATCTATCCCTTGCTCAACGCCGCCCGCGGCAAGTTCATCGTCATCTCCTCCGCTCTGGGAGCAGAGATGGGCGCCAACACGCCCATCGGCTTCACCGCATACGGCACGTCGAAGGCCGCGGTGAACTTCTTGGTTAGGCGGATTAACACGGAGTGTCCGGATATCAGTAAGTGGATTGTGTGTTGAGGGGGAGGAGGATGGCTGATGCTCTGTAGCGGCGTTCTTGTTGCATCCTGGGCTTGTCGATACTGGGATGGGTATGTAGCATAACTTGTTGCGCCTCAGCTGGGCGCTAACCCTTTGCTATAGGTGACTTCGCAGCCAAGCTCGACAGTCGCGTCGCTGGCGCTCCGAAGCTCTCGCCCGCCGAGAGCGCGCGCGGCATGCTCGAAGAAGTCATCGACTCGGCGACCAGAGAAGTGCACGGCGGAAAGCTCTGGGGAAAGGATGGTGGTAAATGGGTTGTGATTCCGTGGTGAGGGTACCACTGCAATGCTGCTTGTCAATAAATGTATGATCCACTGAATAATATGAAGCTCCAGAACGACGTACAGTTGTGGAATAGCTTTCGCAGGGTTATTCAGCGGACGGGCCCCTCGTACGTGCTCAGAGCAAAATTAGGATGGATTTTCCAAGTTTGCGAGTAATTGTGAGCTGCTGATCAGGCGCTGACCGGTCGGGTTCTCCTCTACCACTGTCGCAGTGTCGATGCCAGCTGCTACCTGGTGTCGGGCGTCAGCGCAATAGATCAATCTCTGTAGCTGGTTGGTAAGCAGTTTCTGCGTCTCGTATGCATAAAACCGGCTCTCAGATCCCAAAGATTGACAAAAGATTTTCCCTCGAAGCATGTCAACACCGACTGTGTATCTCGTCACCGGAACGAACCGCGGGCTTGGTGAGGCCCAGCATCCCATCATCTTTTGAATGCTGATGCTAATACTTGTGCTCAGGTTTCGCCCTCGTCCGCCTTCTTGCCACTCGCCTAGGCGTGATAGTATACGCCACTGTTCGCAAGCTTGACAATGCGACGGACTTGCAAGCCCTGGCGAGCGAATCTGCTGGCAAGGTTCGCCTCCTCGAGCTACAATCCGGGGACGAGGCGGCCCACGAAGCTGCCATCGCGCGCATCAAGACCGAAGTCGGTCGACTGGATGTAGTAATCGCAAACGCAGGCATGGTCTCCCACATCGGGCCCATGCTTGATATGCCTGTGCAGGCGTTGCGGGATCATTTGGAGGTTTGTGTTTACTTGTCCATCTTTGCTTTACGCGCTACTTACTAACCGGGCTCCCCGCCAGGTCAATACAATCGGTCCCTTCGTCCTCTTCCAGGCCGCCTACCCACTGCTTCACGCTACTCATGGCAAATTCGCCGTCATCTCCTCCTGGCTCGGCGCCGAGCGCGGTGCGAACAGCCCCTTCGGATTCACTGCCTATGCGACGTCGAAGGCGGCGGTGAATTTCTTGGTGAGGAGGATGCATAAGGAGTGCCCCAATATTAGTACGTCTACTAGGTTGTGGCTGACGATTGGGATGAAAGCTGACCATTGACCATCTACTTTAGCGGCGCTCGCGCTGCACCCGGGGTCTGTCGATACGGGGATGGGTACGCTTGATCACTTTGATCTTTCTTGGATTTTCCTCTTGTCGACGTCGCTCATGAATGGGTCGCTGATCACTCTGTATAGGAGACTACACGCGAAAGCAAGACAGTCGCCTGGCCAACGCCCCGAAGATCTCGCCGGAGGAGAGTGCGCGAGGGATGTTAGAGGGCGTCATAGATTCGGCGACAAGGGAGGTGCATGGAGGGAAGCTTTGGGCGAAGCAGGGGGGTGAATGGGGCGCGATGGCGCAGTGGTGAGGAGGGCCGCGGTCTCAGTCAACACTCGGTTCTCCAACGAAATGGCCCTTGCAAATAATGATCCCCACGACGAATTGATACATTGATACATTTCCTTATGTATTACGACACTCGGTCACTTGTCTTGAACCTTCATTCTGGTACCAACAGCGCCTTTCGCAGTGCTACAATTTCCTCGTCCGTTATCCCAGCTCGCCACAAATACTCCTCTGCTCCGCCGTAATCCTCGCGTATCATGGCGAGCGTGACGCGCATTGTTTCCGGTCTATGAGAGGGCGTTAGGGACAAGACTTCTCCGTATACTAGAGGGTGCCGTGGCTTCAGATGCTTCGGGTGCATTGGCGAGGTCGCGATGAGAATCGCGAAAAACAAGCTCACTTCGAACCACCCATCTTCAACAGCCCGTCCCAATTCTCCCTATAAACCTCGATATCCTGGAATTTCTTGAACAAGAGGGGGAACAAGGGTGCGATCCCGGCGCTCGTCAAAGCGTAGTCGTTGACGATGTCGTCGTAGGGGACGCCAAGGATCTGGGGAGGAAAGTTAGTAGTTCAAAGAGGTGGGATTGAGGCGAGGTCGGAAGGGACAGTTACCATTTCGATGAGGGCGCAGAAAAGGCCCGTCCGATCCTTGCCCGCTGGAGTTTGGAGAATTCGGGAGAAGAGGGACATGGTGGGAATGGGAGAGAGACGAGCGTAGAATCGTCAGCTAGGCGGCGCAAATATGGCTGATATGGCCTACCGGTACAGTGAACCAGACATGGTTCGTTCGGATGGGCAATGATGTCCCGGATTATTCTCGAGTACGCAGGCCCTGCGGATTCGAGCATATCTTTGTACATCTTGCGGAAGCCCTGCCAAACATTTCAGCACCTCTGTGAGTGATAGGGAACTCGAGCTTACCGAGACTTCATCCTCGTTGAATTCCTGCAGACTTAGACGTTCATCATCAGTAATGACCAAATTGAACCCAACTCTGGCAGGACATGAGAAGCTCACCGCATAGCCAGCCCAACTGGATCGTACGCCTCCGTCTCGCTCACAGGAACGTGCACGAACTCCACACCAGGAATCGTCGGATCGGTAGTCCCATAGCTCTCGCCCTCCGCCGTCTTCCGGAGGTCGAATATGCGCTTTATACCCAGGGCGACGAGTTGTTGCTTTCCGGCGTCGGTTATGCGGGAGATGTCGCCGGAGCGGTAAAAGGCGACGGGCTTGACGCGGGAAGCGCTGGGCGACGTGGCGAAGCCGCCGACACTGCGGAAGTTGACGATGCCTGGGACATTGACGAAGGGTGGTGGGAGGTCGGGGATGCTCATGATGGGTCGTACAGATGCAGATGAGGTCTCTTGGTCTCTCTTCAGAGGCTTCGTGGCAAAGGACGGGACTAGGGGGTAGGATCAAGAGAACAAGTCGCAGGCGACCTGATGCCGTGCTGACGACACGATTCCTAACGGCAGCACTGAGATATCTAAAGAACCTGATCCGCATATCAGCAGCTGATGAATGTCAGAAGTACATTCAGACCTTGGACTGACAGGATACGAGTAACGGCTACGCGGAAGACTCACCGTACCCGCAGCTGGCAATTCAACCGTGGCAATGACCGCTCACATGGCGAGAAATTATCGCCAAATAGTATCGGCAATTCCCATACGACACCTTATTCTTATCCACCACTGCTAGGCCCAGATGCTACATAAAGCCCAATGGATCCCGTTCCGTGGAAGTCGGGACCGCCGAGGCTAACCAAGGGCGTAAATCCACACCTATTTCCAGCGCTAGCCTTGCTCTCCTACTAAGATTCAACGTCGATATGAACCAAGGCATTTTCCAGTCCAAATTCTGTGCAGACAGCATTACGACGGCACGATGCACCTTCGCTACTGTCCTTCAACCACCTCGATGGCATCCATTTGTCTCAATTACTTCCGCTACCTCTGCCGTGGCTCCGGACCTTATCTAATCTCTCGATCAGCGACATGACTCTAGCCCCTCTTCACGGATGCTAAATTCGCTACCCGTCCCTTCCCCTTCCCCATCACCACCTCACCCCCCTCCAGCATGAAGGTCATCGTCATCGGCGCAGGTATCGGAGGACTTGCCGCTTCCATCGCACTACAGCAAGACGGCCACGAGACCGTGGTCTATGAACGTGTTACCGAGCTGCGGCCAGTAGGCGCTGCGATCTCGGTGTGGTCGAACGGCGTCAAGGTGCTTGCAAAGTATGGCCTGCTCGACCGCGTCAAGCGGGTCTCGGGGCTGATGGAGCGCATGGCCTATCGGCAATGGGACAACGGGGACGTCTACTGCGACTTTGATCTCAATCCCCTCTACGAGCAGGTGCGTGATCGGTAGACTGCATACGAGCTTTCGCTTACATATTCCTCAGGCGAAGATGCGTGCCTACCCCATCGCGCGATCTGAGCTGCAGGCCATGCTTCTGGACGCCAACAAGCCTGCGCCGGTGCACCTCGCCAAGGCAGCGGTCTCGTACGAAACGACCCCCGAGGGCGTGAAGGTGCACTTCCACGACGGGACCTCCGACACGGGCGACTTTCTCGTCATCTCGGACGGCACGCACTCGAAGCTGCGAAACCAAATAGCAGGGACCAGCATCGTGCGCGACTATGTCGGATACGTCAACTTCAACGGGGCGATTGAGAAGGCAAAGCTTGGTGTACGTCCCAGGGCTTCGTTTACCCCTCGCTTCGCTTCAGCTAACCGAGCCCCTTTCGCCCACAGCACCTCCTCCCCTCCGACACCTGGACCCAATTCGTAGGCGAAGGCAAGCGCGTGTCCTTCATGCCCATGTCCGACACCCACTTCTACTTCTTCCTCGACGTCACCACGCCGCCCGGTACCACCCCCACAGACCCCGCGGAATTCAAGCCCTACCTCGCGGACTACTTCAAGGGCTGGGCCCAGGCCGTGCAGACCCTCATCGCCGAGATGGATGTGAGCCGTGTGGCTCGTGTGGAAATCCACGATACGCAGAAACTGCCGACGCTCGTAGATCGGGAAGGCGGGAGGGCGCTATTGATTGGCGACGCCGCGCACGCGACGTGTCCGGATATCGGACAGGGAGGGTGCCAAGCGCTGGAGGATACGTTTGTTGTGCAGCGCTTGCTAAGGAAGCACGGACTGACCGGGAGCGCGCCGCCACCGGCAACGGAGCAACTCCGCAAGGTGCTGGAAGAGTACGATGCGGCGCGCGGAGATAGGACAGCTATCCTGGTGCAGCGCGCGCGGCAGCGATCGAATATCACGCACCGCCTTGGGGATCCGAAAGACACGGAAGAGTGGTATGAGGAGTTGAAGCGGGAGGATGGCAAGGGAATCATCAGCGGGATACTGAAGACGGTGTTCAGCGCGCCGAAAGAGTTGGATGACTAGATCCGTAGCTAGCACTATTGCCAGCATGCACCCTATTCCACGTCTACTAGTAGATAGACAGCTGAATACTGTACCTTCAAACTTTGGCTTTATGGGCACACTGACGCAACACCTTGCTCGTATGAGAGTAGGCATGTAAGATGGAGCGATTCTATGCTGCGACAGTCCTTTCATTGACGTGAAGATCGAACATTCGATGTCCAAAGATCCGCATGCGCGGTGCGGGGCATGTGACTGCCATGTGGTGGTCACCTGATGTCGTTGACGCCTCTTGTCGGCATCTTCCGTGCCGCCACTCGGATTCCCTTCACTTCACCTTCATCCGCCGTCAAACCTTGCCTCATCTCCTCCAGCAAAGCGACCTCATCCATCTCGGGTTGCACCTCACTTGTGGCAAAGCCTTCAGTCCCCGTCGATAGCCACCGCCACCTCTCCAACCCACCTCGCCACTCACCGCGATGTCTGCATATTCCGACTTCATCATTCCCTGCTCGACGAAGGAGTTCTACGAGCTGTACCTGCGCGGATGGAGCCGCGTTTCCGACGATGGTATCAACCGTGTCCTCGACTGGATGATTAGCGACGCGACATGGTCCCTCGGGGGCAATGTCTTCGCTGCCTTCCCTGGCGCGCAGTGTTTTGGCAAGGACACGCCACTCGATGAGATCTGGGACGGGATGAAGCAGCTGTTTACCGACATTTTCGACGCGGCGGAGACAGTGTTGCCTGGGAGGTTTAAGTCGAGCAAGAGGACTGCGGTGTTCGAGTGCAACCGCCAGAGCCAGACCTTCGCACACAATGATAGGAATGGACCGCACCGTCTAGATGGGTATACCGTTTTGAAGGATAGGAGCGTACATGAGGGGGTTGCGGGCGCCGCGATCGACAGCGAGATCCTCAACAAAGACAAGAGCGAGTGGATCGCGGACATTGGGATCTCGGCGTTTTGGAACGTTGGCGACGACAAAGCTGAGGTGAGTGTGTCGATAACCTGTCGAGGAGTATCAGAGCTGACGCACTGTGTAGAACGAGATGCAGACTATTGGTGTGGCGAGCCATGTCCTGAATTATGACCGCCGCCGCGTCTCCCATGTCGCCATCACCATCGAGAACACGAAAGCGCGCCTTTGGTACCACAACCGGTCATACTCCGCGGTGACGCCTGCGTTTGACATTAACGAGGTGCGCATTCAATGGACTGTGAAGAACGCTTGCTTACCTGCATCACAGAGCCCCGAGGAGTTCATCCAATTCGTCCTCTTCGCCACCTACGCAGACAAACGCCAGCTCGGCCTCGACCCCCGCATCGCGCGCGTCGTCGACGCGGATAGCCAGCTTCAATTCCAGTACAGCGTACCGACAAGCCCCACCAGCGACAAGGTCGTCATCTACCAGACCACCGGCGTCCGCGCGGAATGCCCTGGCGACCTCTACGACAAGAACATCCTCGTCTGCACGGCCAAGCCCGCCGACCGTCTCGGCGATGGCCTCTCCATCCGCGCCGACGAGCCAGAGCACGTTCTCCGGGACACGCACCTCACTCCCACGCGCCCGAGCGAGCTAGCGGTGCAGCGGGAGTTGATCGAGGCGGTGGACCTGATCGCGGACAGCGACGAGGAGGTCGAGTGGATGAAGAGGAAACTTGTGAACATTGTTGCAGATGTCGCGGCGCCGTTCAATGTGCAGCATAGGCTGCCGAAGGGGACGGTGATGAAGAAGCTCAGACGAGAGAGGTGGTTAACGGTGTACTCGGAGCGGTGCAAGGATTTGTACGAGGTTGAGGACCCCGTGCTGTACTTTCGGGCGCTGAAGGAGGTTATGCGATGTGAGTTCACCCATATCGCTCGCGCGCATGCGTTACTGACAGTCCTCGCAGTCCTGCATCTTCTGTTCCGCACCGGCCGCATCCACCACGACATCAGCCCGGGCAATATCCTGGTCTATTGGGATGCGTCAACTCTAGAGTGGGTCATCAAGGTTATCGACTTTGAGTTCATGAAGCGCTACGACGAGCATGGTCCCTGGCATGGGCAGACGGTGAGTGGATGGTGATTTCCTGTATGAAAGGGAACTTACATATCGTCCGACAGGGCACCGACTTCTACATGGCCATCGAGCTCCAGTGCGGCAAGCACATGTTCCTGCCCACCAACGCCTCGAAGTCCCTCCTCGCCGCCAACCACTTCGGCGCCAACTTCAACCACGACGTGGAATCGGTGCTTTGGATGGCGCTCGAATTTGCCTTGCAACACGTCGACCAGCGCGTCGTCTCGAGCTATGAGCGCGGCCACGGTCCCGCCAACAAGCTGAAGGCACAGGGTAACCTCAGCGAGAAGATCTTCGTCGAGGTGGCCACCGGCTCGGACTTGCGACGTAGGCTGATGTTGGGTGGCAAGACGCAGTTGTTCACTCTGAAGATGTTCCTCGCGAACGCATATGGCCTCGAATCGCCCATGGTGAAGCTGGTCGACATGATTAAGGTCATGGGCGACACGCATCGTCATGCTCAGGCCTCGGATATCGACGAGGAGCTCGAGGCTGGGAAGCCGAGGAGCGAGGTCCGGCACAAGCGCCTTGCGAAGGAGAACTTCGACGAGGACATCTACAGCACGTTCGAAGACGTCTTCGCCCGCATTAGCGAGCACTATGCGGGAAAGGAGGATCGGCTTGTGTCGCTCGATCTGGTGGACCTCGACGCGCTCAGAGGAGAGAAGGACGGTGAGGTCATCAAGGGCGTCGACAAGCAGAGAGCACCGCAGTCGGCGCCGTCAACGACTAACAGCGAGACGGAGGTCAAGCTCGAGCTTGTGGAAAACACTTTGACGGAGGAATTAGAGGCAAAAGCCGAGCCAGTGGAGACCGCCTTGTCGGAGGAACCGGGGGTGAAGGTCGAACTCGGAGAGGATATGCTGGAGGGCCCGGATGTCAAGGTCGAGCTTGAGGAAGACACGATGCCCGAGGAGATGGAGGTCAAGGCAGAGCCTGAAGAGGAGCCCCTACCAAAGGCGAGGATGGCCCCAACAGCGCTGAAGCGCCGAGCGACGGATGAGCCGGACGAGTCGATCGACACGAAGAGGCCGCGAGTGTCCTTGCCCAGGATTGAGGCGCTGGACATTCCGCTAGAAGCCTTCAGGGCTTACACAGAGAGGCGAGCGAGGGAAACGCAAGGACTCGGAGGGAGAATGATGCAGGGTATCGACGGATCGGAGGCGAATATGTTGCTGCCGATCGTCCGGCCTGCGATAGTAAAGCCGCGAGCCGTAGGGTGTGCATAGTCACTGAAGGACATTCTATGAAGCTGTAAATATAGAGTCAATGTACTTGTAGAGCTCTGAGGATAGTGTCACGTACGGCGAACGTGTAGCAGCCCGAGATCCCAAATTTTGTCCCTCCTGCTGCCTGTATCCAAGTCCGTGGCGAATGAGAAGACAGAACTATCGCTCCTCAAGATCCATGATGCCTGAGGCTTCGGCCCCGTTCACTCTGCTGTAGCAAGCGGGGAAGTCGTGCTGAAGTCGAGGACGACGGAAGCAAAGAGTCAATACATTCCTTTTTGGGTATCTCGTACGTCGTCGTGTCTCCGACCGCGGCTTCCTTCGTTGGACCCAATAGTAATTACTTTTCACCTCCTACATTACAAGACCCTACCCTTATATGGCGAGGAGTACCGTGCAGCAGATAACGAGCCATGCTGTAAGTTTTCAATTGTACTTCGTTCTCATCTTCGCACATCACACCTCACGCAACAAGTATGGGGTTTGTGCAGCGTTCATTGACCTGACGCTACACTAGGGATGGCCTGGGGTAATTATTTGACCCTGCACTGCGATGTCTCGCAACGCACAGGGGGATGAGGGGATAACCCTCGACTTGGTATGCATAGGGTAAGAGGAAAAGGAAAAGAAGAAGAGAAACGAGAAGCTAGAGGAAACAGAGACTGAAGAGAGGAAATGGAGACAAGAAACTTGAGGAAACAGAGACGAGATACATGAAGATACAGAGACGCAGTACATGAGGAAACAGAAACGGAAACAAAGAGGAGACGCGCTCGGAAGGGAACCCGAGACGCGGTGAAAAGGGAAACTACGAGGCATAATTGACCCGGAGGTCGAAGGTGTAAAGTCAACGTCTTGAGAGGGTGGGTCAGCGAGGGCGGAGGCAGGAAGGGGGTGAGCGACGCACCCATGTCGTGGTGAGAAGCTACTATCTACTAAAAGTGATGACGATCCGAGAGCACTGGATCAAGGTCAGAGAAAGTAGGATACAGAGCATCGCGTACTCACGGAGATCAAGAATATTTGGGTTATGACGATTTTTTGTAACTTGAAACAGAGGAGGGGCATATGGTATGAGGGACCCTATGATGGGTCTCGTAGGATGGTGGTTCGCGGCTGGCCGGATGGGGCACTGTAGCCTAGCAACGACGATCAGCACATGAGCGAAGATGCAGTGAACGTGTCCACTCACTGTTATAAGTACAAACGATCATGGCTTCGGGCGTTGCAGCCATGATGAGGCCACAGCGTCCACTGAAGGACGGCGGCCTGGCGAGGAAGAAGACGTGCGCGTCGGCGAGCCTGACAAGCTCGTACATAGAGGTGTCGAGTGCCAGCCACCAGCGCACACGATGTCGTCTCGCAGATGATATCAACGCCGCGATTACGCGACGAGCATTGCGAGCGCGGAAGCCCGGTCTTCCGCGATCGGCGCTAGAAGCAATCCATCAGCGCCCATAGTGGGAACAAAGGAAGACAAGGTCTCACCGGTTCACTGCCGCGGCTTTGTCCTGGGGCATTTGTTTTCTGGGGCCTCCCCGGCGGTACGTAGGATGGCAACTACGTATGGCGCTGGCGAGCGGATTCGATGGTGGGGGGATGCGGATCAGAATGAGCAGACGTCGTAGGTTATGCAGCGGGGCGCGACTACAGAGGTCGTCTCTGGCGCAGTATTCGCTGGAATGAACCGGACGGACCGCCCATCCTGGTGCATAGCTAGTCGCCCCTAGCTATATGACGACCGTCGCGAGCCCGACGGCCGCGTAAACTGGCAGGATATCAGCATGAGGGGTCTAGTGGCGAAGGTGTGCGGCCACTCACAGTGTGTGGAAGGCGAGTATGTGTGAACCGGGGAAGGGCACATTGAAGCGTCGAGGCGCTGCATCAT
>JAMQCK010000032.1:0-153198 GCA_024196135.1 Pleurotus ostreatus/Saccharomyces cerevisiae fusant | reverse complement strand
CGGGTCCTATGTCCAGATCGACGCGCGTCTGGAGGTGTACCAAAGCCTGCCTGAGAAGGGTCGCTCCGACGTCATCTTCGCTGGCGAACCCTCTGCGATGTTGCGCACGGTCTGGCCAAATATTAATAACAATGGTCCAGACGAGAGTATCCTGGACAGTGGGTCGCAAATTGTCTCCATGTCTAAGGATTGTGCGCGCGACCGTGGCGCCTCCTATGACCCAACCGTCACTATACGCATGCAAAGCGCCAACAACCAAGTCAACTCGACTTTAGGTCTAGCGAGGAATATTCCATTCGACTTCGCAGGCATCACGGTATATTTGCAGTGCCACATATCGGACACTGGCGCATTTCGGGTATTACTTTTCACGAGCTAAAGAAGCGCAGGACGCGCAAGACCTCAGTCTTCCTGCTAGTGAGATAGCGACTGATATTCATACCTAAAGAAGCGCAGGACGCGCAAGACTAAAGTACAGTTAGTAAATAGTATGAGTATAGTAAGTAAACAACATACCCTCAGTCTTCCTGCTAGTGAGATAGCGACTGAGGGAAAGGAAAGGTAGGTACACGCGTATGTACGGGCCCACCCGGACAAAGCGTGGGGAAAAGTCAGGTGACCTCAACTCTAGGAAGTTACATAAGCGATTCCTAGAGTTGAGGTCATGTGACCTGCTTGGAGGCAGACTCGCCCTAATGACCACTTCTGACAGTCCGGCCCGATGAGTCCCTGCCCCCCGGTGGGCTGAGGCAAGATCTCGGCCTTCAGAGCATTCACCAGCCCATTCAGAGCGCGGACCGGACAAGTATTTGTGACGATTTTCACCATATCGTGGAAGACGTCCCCTGAGGGAGCGGGCCCCTCGGTGGATTTGATGATAGTGGGATCAAGCTGCAGAATAAGCCACTTCTTGCGATACTCATTCTCCTCTGTGGAAGTCCAGGGCGGAGGAGGAAGGCAGTCCAGGAAGACTTTCAAAACATATAATCGGGCGTAAAGCAAGGAAAGTATGAACTGGTGGACAACGCCGACATTATCAGCCAAGCGGTATTCCGGCTTCTGGGCGAGGTTGTCATGAAAGTGAGGCGCTTCGCCGATTTTCTGAAGCATCGAGTGAAGGTCTTCAGAGCCAATACCATGGTCGCTCTTGAGGCAAGTGAAGTACAGTCCCCAGTGTATGCACAAGCCTTCCAGCAATAGCCGCGTTTTGCCAGAACCGGAGGCATTGCAGACGTATCTGCAATCGGCTCAGCGGAGGAAACGGGGAAGACGAGATCAACGTACGAGTGTTTCCGTGCGAAATACTCGCCTAGACGAGCTTCCAGGGTAGGGTCGCCGCAGCGATCCCCGAGACCATGCAGAAGGAGGCTCGGGGTCGTATTGAGACCCTTCACATGCGGAAGAGAGAGGCGCTCGACGTGCAAAGCATGGGTTTGATCGACATCTTCCGCCAGAGCCCAGTTGCCGAGGCGCGCTTCGCCCTGCACTAATCGAAGGAGGGCCGGCTCGAGCGCGATACGATATTTGTCGCGCTCTGCGAGAAAGCCGTCTAGCGACTTTTCGAGTTGCTGCTTCTCCTTGGCTGTTCACATCAGAACCTGAGAATCTATGTATCACATAGTCACGTACCATACTCGCGCAGATCCGCGAACGTCTTGTCTTTGAAACAATCGTCAACATACATTCGCAAACCACCTGCGTGCGCGAGACTGTCTCGTATTGTTTCCTCAGGCGCGTCGTAGATGCCTTGCCATGCCAGTTTGCATGCATTGACATAATCTGCGAAGAGCCATTTGGAAGTGTCCTTTGGATTTGCAGCAATACGCGCGGTTTTGTTCAACGCTTCCAAGATTTCGGCGTCGGACAGCTCTCCAGAGGGACCCATCGCACAAGGAAGTCTCCGCGAACGATACTATGCGGGATCTGAGAAAAAGAGGAGAAGATGAGCAGGACGTAGTGGGCGACGTTAATGGACGTACGATGAAACGTAGCGTACAGGCCTATCGATGATGGGCCACGTGACACCTAAACGATCGAGCAAAGTACCCACGTTACCTCCCAACATACCATCATGGCGCTGAGCGACGCAGACGACATACTGCGCCAAGCGGACAAGTCGGGGGAAGCCCTGCATATCATTCTTTCGCGTGTCCTTCGCATATTCTTGCAAGAGCGAATGCAGCCGGCGGATCCTACAATCCTGTCTGAGGAGGCATGTAGGCAACTGCTTGACGCACATCCCGCGCTGCTTCTGCTGTTAGAAACAGCAGTCGACCTTGGGACGTGTAATGGGCTCTGGCAGAGCGGTAAATTGGTATTCTGTTCCTTAGCTGCGGTTCCTCATGATCTTGCCAGACCTACTGCTATTCCACGAGGCCGATCTCGCGTCCTTTCATAGTCCATACGATATCGACCGGGATGCGAGGAAAGCGGTCAAGGCGTCAGTCGATTGCTACAAACCGGATATCTCAGATTTTGCCAACGGACGTTCACGAGTTCTCAATTGGTCGCCGCCTGCACCTACCACCCCATCCGACGATGAATTGAAAGCATTCGTATCCGAATTGGACATCCCGCGCTCTTTCGATGATCTCCCTTGTCTTTTGCTGCACGACCTAGGTGCCCTTATCAAGGTTGACGCAGTCCTCGATCGTCTCAACCGCATCTTTGCGTCTGAACATCACACGTTCGTGTCGCGGTGTTCACTTCGGTTTCGTCGCTAATGCGTATACAGCCTTCTAATCAACACCGCTGGTTGCGGCAAAACGAGACTGCTATTTGAAGGCCTCACGCAGCATTGGGGCGTCTACATGCCATGCGTCGTAGACGCTTCCGGAATTGGTTCTCAGGATCTAAACACAAAACTGGACTGCGATATTCTGGCCGACAAATACTTCAATGGCTATCCTCCCTTGAGCGAGGCTGATCTTCTCACTAACGAGGGCGTCGCACGGCGGATGTTTATGGCGTGCTTGCTCGCCAGACTGACCCTGCTGGCCGCCTTTCTGGAATCGGTATCCCCCAAAGAGCGCGACATAGATGTAACTCGCAAGCGCTGGTTGCTTTTTCAGACCTTGCCCAGCGCTCTGAAATGCGGGGACATCATCTTCGCCCTTTGTCAGCAACTCCAGAGCGCCACCCCCGCTTACATCAAGCACACTATCGAGGATGTACTCCTTAGGATTCGGGCCTTACTAGGGCGGCGAGACCTGGCTATCTTCTGTGTCGTTGACGACTGTCAAACCGTCGATGCGAGATTTCGTTCCTTATTCCGCGACACTGCAAATCCTCTACGCCTCATGGCTGAGTCCTGGGACTCCTTCGAAGGGGTTTCGGTCATTCTGGCTGGCACGCCTTTCGACCAACAGCCGTTCATCCGCTCGAACGATAGCCGATACCGTCTTTTCACGAACACGGGCTCCTTCGACTCCCAAGATGAGCAGCGGCGCTACATACGGCGGTATCTACCCCCTGCTCTCGCGGATTCGCCGAGTGGTCAGCTCCTTGCTGACCGCATGTGGACGTGGCTCAAGGGACGGTGGGTCTTCAGTCCGCTTCCTTTACAGAACTCGCTGACGTGTGCTTAGCTATCGCATCACAACGTCGTTCCTCTCCTGCCTTCTCATGACAACGTATCAAAAACCTCACACGCTTTTGAACGACTATATATCGGCACAGGCCATGGTAGCGGCTAGGGATACTCCGCGCGGTATAGCGGAAGGATCGTCGAGCTATGAAGCTCCAAGTTTAGTGCGTAGCTTCTTCTCATTCACACTCAGAGATGTGGTGCATGGTATGTTGTATATCCTCCCGTTCACGCCCAATATTCATAAAGCGATACGAAAGATCCACAAGCCTGGTTGACCGCTCAATACGTCACCCACCGCATCCTATTGGGCGACGACGTCGTACGACTCACCCGAAACTGTCTCACCGCCGCTGACTGGGGCGTGGCTCTACTGACGGACGATCGAGGGACCGAAGCTCGTGCTTATGAGCCTCTGGTTCTCTGCCCTCTCGCACGCGAGATTGTCTCTCAGGCTGGCATCTTCAACGGGTTTTACCCTATCGAGCTTGCCAACACACTCCACGAGCCTCCTCACAATGATTCGTCCGCCTTGGTATTTGCTTCGACGCTGGCTCATGCCCTGAGCGCGAAGCACCGTCTTTCTGATATCTTCACTTTCCCTGGCGGCACTGCCCCTGCTTGGGCGAAGCAGCGGGCCAGTCTGGGGCTCGTGAAGCGCCCGCGCGGTGCGAGGCCCAAAGTCAGCGAATGGCACGCATCCTTCGCGGCTTCAAAACGCGAACGCTGGATCGCGAGCTCGCCCAAGTGGCTGCAGCAGAGATCTAACGAGCCCTTCTGCGAAGCCTCACAATTCAGCGGAGCGGACCTCTTGTTCGTCGTGAAGCTAGAGGACGGTCATTGTCTCTATGTGGCTTTAGCAACTTTGTTCCATAATTCTCATGTCGACGCTTCTCCAGCGGCAGTTGCTGAAAAGCTATCGGCATTGGCGCCAGACAATTTATTTTGCCAGGTCAGTCTAGGATCAATCTGTGTATCATGTCGCTGATCGTACTTTTGGTAGAGCACCGACGGTAACGTACGGGAACGGCTCAGCTTGAGGTACCTGCCCAAGAAAGCGCCGGGCTTGGGCAATCCACCGTTGCTTCGCATCATCAACACATTCCCGTACGCGCTCGACAACGCCCAGGTTGAAGCCGACGAGCATGAGCAACCGGTTGCCTCCGTCAACATGACCACGTTACGCGATGTAGTGGAGACTATCTCTAAAGACGATGTACTCAACCGGGTCTCGGACGTCTTGACGGGTCGGCGAGGTAAGAAGCGCAAGCGAAAGGATGCCGCTGACGCTCACGACACGAAGCGCCCGTGGACGAGGGCGATGACGAGGGAGCAGGAACCGAGGGCGCAGGAACCGACGCCGCGGAGCTTGCGGTCAAATTCAGCCAAAAGTTAAACTTGGGCTCAGTGGGAGAACTCTGAAGTACATTATCATGCGACTACAGCCCCTTTCGATTTCCTTGGGCGATGCCGTGGATGTTATAGCGAACGTTTTGAGCCGACGCTCGAAGGACCGCACATATGCTTCATTCTACCCTACCGTACGAATCGTTGTAGCGCTGTCTCCTTCGCCCTTCTTGGACAGCGCTACCTTGAAAACATTATAGACACATTCACGGTGACGCAAACCGCTTTCGTACTGCTTTGAACTCGTGTTGTCGAATGCCCAGGAAATATGCCGGTCATGTTCGTATGTATGTATTCTTTGTGAGTGCTGCATTTAGGAAGTTTTCTTACGTTGGGCGTCGATGTTTGACCAGTAAGTGACGATTCGGTGGCCAAACAGGCTTGGGAAGTGTACAAACAAAGGTTCGAAACCCTTGATCTCATACATTTAGCGCCCGTAACGCCGGTCGTTTCCCCACATCTCCCCCGCCCGCTGAAGACCTCAGGGAACGTCGGCACGTCGGGGAAGGCTAAGAGAGAGTATATGGAGGCATCCCCTCGTCACCCTACACCGTCGCGCGCATCCTCCACCTCAGCCGTCGATCTCACGGGCACCGCCGCTGGCATCGCTGCGAGTGCGCCATCGTCCCCCGCCCTAATACCCGACGACGCCGGTGCCAAAGTGACCCGCCGTCGCAGCTGGGGCCGCTCGGAGGTCAGGGGACAGGATCCCCTACATGCCACGACGCAAGATGATCCCCTGCACATTGACATCCCCGCCGACTCGAGCATCACCGGCCCTGGCACAGCCCCTTCGTACGGCTTCAGCGAGGTGCCCTTCTACTCACCCACGGATGACCCTACGTTCTTCCACGGCACGACGTACGGCGGGTATCCGCTGCAACGCGATCGCGACAGCACGTACACGACGGCCAACTCGGCCGCGTCCACCGCGTCCCTCATTATGGACGGCCAGCGAGAGGACGACGAAGCAGGGCTGGCCGCGAACGCGTCAGGAGCAGGATGGGACACCGAGGCCTCCGGCTCCACGCCACGCGCGCAAAGACGTACGGTGCGCTATAGCGTGTCGCCTTCGCCGCTTAGGAAGACGGGGACCGCGATCAAATCTGTGTCGCGTAACCTGCGTCGCGCCTCGCTCCGTGTCGTCAATCTGGCAGGCCAAGGCTTGGAGAGCCAAATACGCCTCCCCGATGGGAATGGAGACGAGCCTGCGTCGGCAGCGCATCAGAAGCAGGAACAGGACGATGCGTACGACGACCAGATGCCCGACCTTACAAAGGCGCTGCCGATCCGCGGACGGACGTTGGGATTCCTCGGGACTGATAGCCAGCTGCGGCTCAATCTATATCGCATGCTCGTGTACCCGTGCGTGACCTACCAACTGTGCTGAACCTCCACTCACGCGTCGCTGTTGCAGGTGGACCGAGCCATTCATCCTCCTTCTCATTATCATCAACGCTGTGGTCCTCACAATCCAAGCCTCCCGCTCCCTCACCTTAAGCGACGACGACGACGGTCCTGCTCCCGTCACCGGTTACTTCCATTCATGGGAGGATTACGCCCTCTTCGGTCTCTTCGTCTTCTATACCGTCGAAGCCTTTGCACGCATATGCGTCTCTGGCTTCCTTCTCGACCCCGAAATCCCCACATCATCCTTGTTCACATCCCCCTTCACGTCTGACGAACCACAACCCGTTGCGCCAACAAGCAACCTTGCTGCTCTCGCGCGAGCAAACTCCATCGCCTCCCAACACCAATCCCATGGACCTCTGACTCGGGGACTTTCGATCACGCAACGAATCAAACGGTTGAACCGCAATCTCGCGCGTCCATTCGCTCTTGCAGCCGGGACGTCGATAGAGTCGCAACACCCGGCCGAGATAGATGGACCCCAGTCTCGGAATAAGCCAGAAGAAGCGGGCGTCACCACTACCACGCCCGTGGCGGAGAAGATCAAGGCCGTCGCGCAGGGCTTTCGCGAGCCCAAGTTCTTCAAGAAGGAGTCCGATGCCATATCCTTGCCCTTTCGCCTTAGTGTCACCGTCGCGCACGAGAAGACGTACAGGAACCTGCCATACCTTCGACAGAGCTGGAACCGAATCGACATGCTGGCCATCGTTGGCTTCTGGGTTTCGTTCTTGTTGGCGATGCTGGGCTTGGAGCGCGGGGAGCACCATATTGGAATATTCCGCGCCCTGAGCGTGATCAGGACGGCCAGGCTGCTGGCTATCACGTCGGGTACCACGGTCAGTTATGCGTCGAGATTTTTGCTTGCATGCTGATCCCTGCGACAGACTATCATGCACTCACTCAAGACCGCACGTCCGCTGCTGACCAGCGTGGCGTACTTTGTACTTTTCGCGGGCATGCTCTTTTCGTGGGTGGCTGTCAATCGTGAGATTGAACCATACTAACACGGAGTCAGAATTATTGGCGTTCAGTCGTTCAGCGGGTCTTTGCGGCGCGCATGCTATCTTCAGCCGGTTCTCGGTGAAGACGAAATGCAACTAGACGATACGACATGTGGGGGTTACGTTGATCCGGACACCCTCAACGAGGTTCCCTATATAATGCAGGATGGCCAACATTCGAACACGGTGAAGGGCTACGTGTGTCCTCTCGGACAGATATGTCGGGTATGTGCGAAGGCCCCCGCTATCCGCCTTCTTTCGTTCAACATGTCTGCTAGGAATCCGATCACAACCCCTACAGCAACATCGAGAGCTTTGACACCATATACTATGCGGCGCTGCAGGTCACGATCGTGGCGTCGGCGAATGGCGTGCGTATTTCTTCTGCCTCTGGCTCGGCATACACTCTCAGCTAACGACGTATATGCGCAGTGGACCCCGCTCATGTACAACATGATTGACTCGGAGTACTTCGTGTCGTGCTTCTTCTTCATCATCTGCGTCATCGTCCTCAACTTCTGGCTCATCAATCTCTTCGTCGCCGTTATCACGAACACGTTCGCTGCTATCAGGAAGGAGACAAAGCATTCAGCTTTTGGCGCAGCACCGTAAGTTCTCATCCTGCAGAACTCCTGATCGTGGGCGAATGGATTCTGATACTGCTGCAGCCTTCGCCCAATCGCCGACGATGATGAGGACGGCTGGGCAGGCCGTGAAGGCCGCCGAGGCCGCATGACCAACCCGGCGAAGACTATCTACGAATATACTCGATATGTATGGGTTCTCCTCGCTCTCGCCTCCCTCATCCTGCAAGCATCACGTACAACAGAGGCTGGAGAAGCGCACTCGCAGGTGCTCTACTATGGCGAGCTGGGCATCACCATCGCGTTCGACGTGGAGATTGGTCTGCGCGTGCTGGCGACTCTACCGGACTGGCGCGATTTCTTCCGCCACGGACAGAACTGGCTTGACACGGCGATCGCGGTGGTTTCAACGATCATTCAGATCCCGGCAATCCATAATAGCGCATTGTATCCGTGGTTCACGATCGTGCAGCTGATGCGGTTCTACCGGGTGATTCTGGTCGTGCCCAGGATGAAGCCTTTACTGGTACGTGGCCAAGCGATTTCAAGTGACAAGAAGCGACTGACGCATCTCGTAGCTCGCTGTATTCGGAAACATGTATGGTTTGGCGAACATGACGTTGTTTCTCATCCTGGTCAACTTCATTGCGGCACTATTCGCGCTGCAGCTGCTGCGCGGAGACGTACCAGGAGATAACACCATCAACTTCGGCCAGCTTTTCAACGCGTTCTTGGGAATCTACCAAGTCTTCTCCAGCGAGAACTGGACGGATGTGCTTTATACTGCGACGGACTCGGAGATGCCTCTTGGACAAGCGGCGGTCGTCGCGCTATTCGTGACGGTGTGGCTACTTTTTGCAAACTGTACGTCCATGCATCTCCTTCGTCGTCAGAGGACAGCGCTCAGAGGCATAAAGTTATCATACTGCAGATGTTCATCGCCGTCATCAATGAGAACTTCGACGTCGCTGAAGAGGCCAAGTTGAGCAAGCAGGCATCCAATTACTGGGCCAGTCACCAACCCGAGCGACATCAAGCGAGCTGGTTCCGACGACTCAATCCGTACCGATGGGTTAGGGCGAACCCCGTCAAAGTGAAGGTCGAGAATCTGCCATCAAACCTTGTACTGCCGATGCAAAAGGCGCTTGTGCAAGACTACACGGTTGGCACGTCGGATACCCGTTCGGTCATGGTGCGCATCCCTACATTCTTCATGCACAACCAATCTGACGAAGGTCTCATGTAGGACAGAAGCATCAAAGGTAGCATACGAGGCAAGAAGCACTACCCCTCCAAGTCGCTGTCAGCCCTCCAGAGGCTCTTCGCGGGAGATACCGCATCCAACGATGTGCCCATGTCAACCTTGAAGCACGCGCGCTCCGAGACCCTCGCCGCGCTGAATGAGCAGGACGACGAAGCCGAGCGACATCTGTGCGTCCACTTGCCTCGGTTGAGCGTCACCTTGCTGAAGACTTCTTCAGCGAGCTTCTCGCAGCGGTCAATACGGATAACACTGCGGCTGAGGATATCAACGACGCACTGTACGAACGCAAAGCCCAGAAGGCCGATTTCATTCGTGACCATCCGACGTACGATAAAACCTTCTGGCTGTTCTCGCAAAAGAATCCTCTGCGACGGTGGTGTCAGAAAGTCGTGGAGCCAGCCAATGGGGAGCGCATATTCGGCCAATCGCCATCGCCTATAGCCCATCCAATCTTTCAGCTCATACTGCTGCTGGCGGTAGCCGGTGGTATTGCGGTGGAGATTGTAGCCACGCCGCTATACCGACGCGACTACTACGCGATCAATGGGCAGATCCGCGGCAGCTGGTTCGACATTTGCGAGGCTGCCTTCGGCTTCACACTCGTAATCGAGTTCTGCGTCAAGATCATCGCGGACGGCTTTCTCTTCACGCCCAACGCCTACATCCGGAGCATCTGGAACATCCTGGACTTTTTCATCATGATTGGGGTGCTGCTCAACGTCATCACCGGGCTCATCTTCATAGGAGGCCTATCTCGCTTCACGCGCTCGCTGAAAGCGCTGCGGGTATTACGATTAGTGACGCTCATCGAGAAGATGCGAAGCACGTTCCAGAGCTTGATCATCTCTGGCGCAACACGTATCTTCGACGCTGCCGTCCTTGCTATTCTGTACATGATCCCGTACGCCGTGTGGGGTCTCAACATGTTCTCCGGGAAGATGAACACCTGCAACGACGAGGATGTGGACGGCATGGCGGACTGCATCGGCGAGTACACAACGACGGCGGTGGGAGATTCGTTCGGCTTCCTAGCACCACGGTCTTGGGACAACCCGGCACCATCGACAGTGTTCTCCTTCGACTCGTTCTCGGCGTCCCTTCTCATTCTCTTCGAGATTGTGTCGCTCGAGGGATGGACGGACGTCATGGGCGTGGCCATGAGCATCACTGGAGAGAACTCCCAACCGCAGACCAACGCGTCGCAGGTCAACGCTCTTTTCTTCGTTATCTACAACCTTCTCGGCGGTGTCGTGATTTTAACCCTCTTCGTCAGGTAAGCTGAATGTCGCCTGCATTGTGGTCGTATACTGATCCTATCGCTCTACAGTATCATCATCGGCAACTTCAGTTCGAAGACCGGGTCGGCCTTCCTGACGAAGCCCCAAAGGGAATGGATCGACTTGCAGAAGCTCTTCAAGCGTCAGCGACCTTCAAAACGACCGAAGAAACCTCCTTCATGGGCCGTCCGTCGATGGTGCTTCGACAGGGCCACTCAGAAGCATGGATGGTGGTCGAGATCGATGACATTTCTCTTCTTTCTCCACATCGTTGCCTTGATGTGAGTGAACATATCGCTACTTCCCGACATCCTTCTGAGCAAGCACCAGGACGCAGAGCTACACGCGCGCCAATGTCACGGATACCATCCGAAGTAAGTCTATATCGCCCATGGTCGCGTTGCACGCGGACTGACAATTTGTAGACGACTTTTTCCTGGCCATCACCTTCATCTATATCATCGACGTGCTTGTCCGCTTCATCGGTCTGGGATGGCTGAGCTTCCGTGCCAACGGATGGAACATCTTCGACATCATCGTCGCCGTTGGCAGCTTCATCACCACGCTCATCGTCCGCTTCGGGGAGAGCGGTTTCGTCACGCAGCAACTGCAGAAGCTCTTTCTTGTCAGCATCGCCTTCAAGCTCGTGCAGAGAACCAACAGTCTCAACAAGTTGTTCAAGACCGCTGTGTGAGTGCCATTACACCCGTACGTGGTCAATTTACTGACTGGTTGCCCAGCTCGAGTCTGCCTGTTATCCTGAGCCTCTTGGGTCTCTGGTTCATCCTGTTCATCTTCTTCGCCATCCTCTTCGTCGAGGTGTTCAGTATGACGAAGTGGGGATCTGGTGAGAACCGGGATCAGAACTACACGTCGGTAGGAACCGCGCTCGTTATGCTCGCCTTCATGAGTACAGGAGAGGGCTGGAATCAGTACATGCACGACTAGTGAGCACTATGATTATGCGCTTGGATAGCCCGCTAACAGTCTGCCTCAGCGCTGTCGTGTATCCGCGATGTACGAATTCCGGCTCCGAGGGCGAATCCGACTGCGGCAGTGTGGGATGGGCGTTCGTACTATTCATCGCGTGGAACCTGTTGAGCATGGTATGTCGTCAGTTCGAATCGCGACTGGCTGCAATTACTGATTACTTCCCTAGTATATCTTCCTGAACATGTTCACTGGTGTGGTCGTCGAGAACTTTTCGTACGTTTTCCAGACTACGACCGGCGGCGCCAAGTCGGTCACTCGTGAGGAGATGCGAGCGTTCAAGAAGATTTGGGCGCAGTACTCGAATCCGAAGACAGGGTACCTGGAGAAGCAGAACTTCGTTCCATTCTTCGGGGTACGTCTGAATTGACGGTGCTCGTCCTGCTTGGCTGACACCCACGCAGAAACTTAGTGGCATCTTCGAGGTCCGCATCTACCCTCAGCAGTACAGCATCCCCAACATCATCAACGCCGCCAAGGAATCGTCGAACTCGGAATACGCCTGGCCGTCGCTCGTAGTGGACGGCATCGACATAGGCAAGCTCAACAAGGTTCTGAACGAGATTGACTACGCGGCGATCCGGAGGAGACGGGTGATCTACAGTCGACTGTATCACGAGGCGAGCATATCGCACCATGGACGGGGCATATCCTTCACGGATATGCTGCTGCTGCTTGCGCACCACAAGTTGATCGTCGACAGGGAGGCTTTGGTGTACGTCTGGGTCTTTTATGTCTTGGGCCAACGACTGACGATCGGGCAGTCTGAAGGATCTCGTCAAGCGGACCGAGACCAACAAGCTGGTCACCGACCTTGTCAACTTAGACCGCGTTCGGTCTTTGTTAAAGACAATCACGTACAGACGACGCTTCTTGGCGCACAAGCGACAACTGCAAGCCGAGCGGTATTCGCAGCAGGGTACGTTCATCTGTCCCCGCTCGCCACGATCTGCTGACCACTGCCAGACATCCCGTCCATCGTTGTCGACACCCTGCCCACCACACCGCCAAGTTCCTCGCGCGATATCGCGTCCGCTCTGCAAGATACGCCAGGCAGCCCAAGCCCCAGCCAAAGACAGTTCAACAGCGTGCAGGACCCGCGCTTTGGTTCGGGGGCGCTCGATGGCCGGTGGAGCATATCCGACCGGCAGAGCACGTTCAGCGCAACGCCTGACGTGTCTCTGGCGTTGGAGGGCGGGCCAGGCTTGCAGCGCAGTCGCGGCGGACCACGGCGGACCAGCGATACAAGCTTCTTGTCGGGTGACCTGGGCTACCTAACGCGCGACTCTGTGTCTGTAGACGAGGATCCGCAAGGGGTGATTAGTGCGATGCAGAACTCGATGTGGGGCGGTGAGTGCTCCTTTGCGTCGTGTGTGATCATCTTGCTAAGCTTGCACCAGATATGCTTGACGAAGCCGCCGAGGAGGAGGAAGAGAAGCGATAGCGCTAAGGGTGCGTCCGCGCGGTTCGAGCGAGCCGCTGACGGTCGCCCTGATGCCTGACCAGGCGTGGTATTTATGTACATAACTATGGGACCCTTTGAATAATGGCCGTCTACCTACCTCGGATCCTGTCTACCACCCTCGCGTACATGGAGTGTGGCAGGTCGAGCTCACCAGTCTAGGATACTGTTCAGCTGTGCACGATTTTTGCTCATGGACTCAAACTTACATGCTTTCGATTGTACTTTAGAGCGACCTTTCTTCTTTCTCCTGCTCTCGCTATCGATGACCAGTCTGGCAGTATATACATACGACGTTCCTTTGTGTTTATTGTACAGAGTCAGATGTGGTATAATGCGCCCGGACTTCGCCACTCGCCCGACCAGTGTCAATGTGCCAGTCAGACATGGTTTCTGAACCAAGCACAGAAACAGCGCGTCTACGGGTGCACGTCGCGAATGAGGTATAGCACTGTCCAAGAGCGGGGAAATGAGGTGGGATGGCGGAGAATAGGCCTTGAAAAGGCACAAATATTTGCTACCTTCAGATTGTTTCTCGGCTGTTGCCGAGCGACGCGTAATGAAAGGTCTTGACCATGAAGACGCGTTCATCTTTGCTCTCTACCTTCACTCAACATGTCCGGCGACAGCAACGACAACGTAGGACGAACACTTGGCGGTGGCGCTGCCGAACCTCTTCCAGCGGAATGGGCACGACCCGCAGCCGCAAGATCATCCTCGGGTCCACGAGTTGGACGCGTTGGAGCGTGGGGGTCAGTGACGATCTCACATCTGCGCCCTCGAAGCTGACGACGGTGCTTGCAGAAGTAGCGGCTCGGGTGGCGGGAGTGGTAGTAGCACTCCTAGTAGCAGCGGCAGGGGTGGCATCCACACCTTCCGCGATCTAGTCGGTGGCGGCGGATTCAGCGGCGGAGGCGGAGGTGGAGGTCCTGCACCCCCACGAGGTGGCGTAGGCCGTATCCCGCACAACGATGAGGATGACGACTCGGACGACGAGGGCCCGCCAGAGGCCGAGAGCTGGTTCGCTGGTGGCGAGCGCAGGTGTGTGGTCCGCCGCTTTGCCACGATGTCCCATCTAACATGCTCCTAGCGGTATCTCTGTGCAGAACCCCGCGCAAGGCGGCGGGCCCAACATTCCGGGAGGCGACATGGTTCGCGATCTTCTCCGCCGTGCTGCTGAGTGAGCATGCCCGCCATCCACCCCGCGCATCATCCCGATCTGACTTGTACTTCCAGAGCCGGGCCCCCTCCTGCGCCCGAGGAGCACTCGCGAAGCAGTGCGTTCTTCGGCGGAGGACACACACTGGGCAGCGACGAGGTCGAGAGCACGTTCGTGCCCGATCCCAATGCAGCGGACGAGGCTGAGGAGACTGCGATCCGACACATCACGTTCTGGCGCGAGGGCTTCACGATCGAGGATGGAGATCTATTCCGCTACGATGACCCCCAGCATTCGCAGACGCTCGCGGAGATCAACCAGGGGTGCGTCTCCCGCGAGTCGTCGCGAACTCGTACTGACCTGCCCCTCAGCCGTGCCCCGCCGCACATCCTGAATGTTCTCCCTGGCCAGCCGGTCGAGCTCCGCGTTGCGAAGCGCACCGAGGAGTCCTACGTACCTACCCGCCGCGCGTTCGGCGGCTCTGGCCACCGCCTGGGTGCGCCAGTGCCCGAGGTCAGCTCCCCGAGCGGCAGTGGCGCTACCAGCCCCATGCCCGGTGGATTCCCTGGGCCCTCGACCATGGCAGCGCCCGCACCTTCCTCTGAGGACCGTGGCGTAGCGAGCATCAACACCAAGTTCGAGGTCGATCAGACCGCGCCGACGACGAGCATCCAGATCAGGCTTGCGGATGGCACTCGGTGAGTGCGATTCATTCGTGGTGATGGCGGATGGTCTGACTGCCATTCTTCAGTATGGTTGCTCGCATGAACTTAACGCACACTGTTGGTGATATCCGTAACTACATCAATGCGTGAGTGGACTTGCGTGAGCTACAGGGCACTCAGACTGATGAGGCCACCAGCTCGCGCCCTGAAAACCTGACGAGGCCCTACACCATCGGCACCACCTTCCCCAATCGCACGCTGGACGACGACAAGGCGACGATCACGGACGCGGGTTTGCAGAACAGTGTCATCGTGCAGAGATGGGTGTAGGGGAAGTCGATTGAGTCTGTACGGGCATGACGACGATGCGCCGGTTGTATTGTGTAGCAAGATTTATGTGATTAAGGCCAAACATTTGCTCGCCCGACAGTGCCTCATATGACATCGCACTCTTCCTCTGCCAGGAGAGGTTGCACGTCCTCCTTAAGTTTCCTGCCGTCGACTTCGCGGTAGCACTTAGGCGCGAAGAGTAAGCGCCGAGGCCCATTGGGCGCCAATCAAATCAAGGGGCAAGCAGTGGCTGGAAGTCAATATAAATGCGGCGGCTGCTCGAAATAACACGTATTGCCCCTTGTATCCAGTTTTGCAGCTTGTTCCCGACCGTCATCATGTCCCAGAAAATAGACGGCCCTCCGGTCTTGGATCCTGGAATCTCTCGCCGCCGCAGGCCAGGAAGCCCCTGCAAGTGCCTATGTTATACCCTCGCTGCGCTAATGGCCGCTGCTGTCACTGCTCTTGGCGCCTACGTCTCATACCTCCTGCTTTCCAAGGCCGCGAGCGTCGTCGACTCCCACCGGTATCCTTACAAGGACTTGCACTACAACGAAACCTCGGTCGGTGAAGCCGTCCGCCCCCTCATCGATTCGGACGCCACCTTCGACGTCGTCCTTTCGGTGTGGCTGAGGGCGCCGGAGGAGGAGGAGGCGGCATACTTGGAGAACAACCCTGCGGAGCCGCCCGGTCTTGAAGGCATTGCGAACGTGCTGGGCGATATGCTTGACTTCCAGGCCTGGACGTCGGGGAACCCGGTGCACAACTTCCTGAGGAAGACGCAGGACTCTAGGCTGCTTGAGGCGCCGCTTTTCTCTGACGTCGTGTTCAAGGATGCGCGGCTGTCGGATAGGGGGCGCACGACAGCGATACCCCTGCGTATTCCGACGGCTAGATTGTGAGTGGGAATGCGTGCAATCAGCTCGAGTACGCCTGGGGCTTACTGGCATCTCTCCGCTAGTTTGACGCCGAATTTGACTGCCACGGACTTGCGTGCGACCTTCATGGTCATCCCTTCGTCGCCTTCGGCGCAAGTCTCCAATTATTCGTCGTGGAAACCCAGATCAGTGGCACTCGCTCGTCCGACGAGAGCCTGGCCGTGAGTACTTTCTCTACCGCGTACCTACCATCATTAACATAGATATACCAGATTCCCGTTAGGCGCCGAGGATGCCGGGGAGAAGAGCGTCGAGGACCTCGCCTTCGAGTCGTTCTCTATCACCGTTCCAATGGTCCGCTTCCACGAAGTGAACGATCCGTGTGGCGGCGCAAACCGCACGAAGAACGACGACGGTGCAGTGACCAATGACGACACCGACGGGAAGGACGAGGTCAGGAATGCCGCAAGCGAAGAACCTGCAGTTGTAAACAGCGAAGCGGGGGAGAGAACCGTCGCGCTCTCGATAACCCCCGAACCTCCTTACAAAAAGCACCCTCACATCGTGACACGGTGAGTGCTAGTGCTTCACGCCATCCTTAACGCGTTTACTCATGCTATCAATGGTTTTCGTTCAGGGCTCAGCTTCGCATCGTTGATAGCGACCCCGTGTATCAGAAGAAGGGCTATGCGGAGAGGCATGCGAACCTCGCCAACGACCCGGTCAGTCAAATACTGATGCTGTAGTCTTCCAATTCACTCAGTCTCTGCAGTGCTCGATGAACCGCATGTCCTTCCAACCCGTGTGGCCCTTTTGCGACCGCTCATTCGCCAACAACGGACATTTCGAGGCGTACGTTGAGTTCAAAGATACCGAGCAGTCGGAATGGCGGTATGCTCCCTACATCGACATACGCAACTCAATAGCCGGACCAAGAGTGCGCCCATGCCTAAGCATTCGCCTTCGCAGCTTGCTGATACACCAGGTCTCAGGATATCATTCCTGTACCAGTTGTCCGACAGAAATGCGAGACTGACTCAGCGCGGTCAGAAGGCGACGAGAGCCCTATTGACGCGACCCCCGCTCCCGAGTTCATGGACATCACTCTTCATGTCGACTTCTCTGGCGAAACTCCTGGTCGCTCTGCGCTCGCGACGCTCATGACATGGCAGTCGCCGCCGCTCACAAACGAGAGCGAGTATGTGCAGGTCATGGCGCACGACAACGCCGAGTTGTGGAACAGTGTTCGGGGCCATTACTCGAGGGAGGACGCGAGGCCGAGATTGAGGATCGCGCTGACCGTGCTATCGTAAGTAGCAATACTTCCACACCGCCACGGCTGGCTGACCATGTTTCCTTCTAGCGCCCTCTGCTACCTCGCCGTCTTCCTCTTCGACTTCACTTACTGGTACAAATGCTCGTCGACCGTTACTATCAGCATCCACGCCACGGAGATGCTCATTGCAGCGGGCGTCGTCAGCTATGTGGATAGCGTCGTCACCGACACGATGGGTGACCCAGAGAATTGGTGGATCCACGCCTTGATGTATACTCCGGAGCTTCTGCTCCCATTCTTGATGGCAAAGGCGATCTATCGATGGGAGTTCGGCTGGAGAGACGGCAAGGGATTGAAGAGGTGGATTCCGACTGCGAAGCAGGTGCCCGCGGCGCATAGGGAACGCGCGAGTGTGAGGCTGGACAAGCATGTGATGGGGGACAAGGCGACGCTTGGGGTAAGCTCTAGACTGGACTTATTCCACGCGATACTCACGAATCGTCATTCACAGCTCTTAGCTGGCAGTCTCCTGCTCTCCCTGCTCATGCGCGATACCCCCTTCCTTCAAGCCCTGCATCCTACTCCTGACGAGGCGCACAAGCCCAACTGGTCGTCCTTCACCATCGTCTTCGGCCATATGATGAACACGTTCTTCTGGGCCGGTCATCTGCGACAAGGCCTGCTCCGTCATTCAGTGCGCAGGTTCGCAGGGCAGTACCGACTAGGGGCGGTGCTTATGTGCTTGGCGACTTGGACCGACTTTCTAGGCCACCTAACCAGCGTTGTTGGACACTACGACGCCCGTCCGGCGTATCATTATGTGCAGCTACCTGGTTTGGCGCTCACGGTTTGGGCGGCGTACCAGGCGTTCACTCTAGTACCTGAGCCAGTCGACGATGTGACGGAGGACGAGGAATAGGAGTTTCTTGGCATGACTCTTTCCTGGCATGAAGGTTTGCGAGATCCTGTGCCACCCACCTTGTCAAGGTAAGCGACTGAATAACGATCACAAGATACCGATGACACGCTGCAAATAGGACGTCTCTACATACAGCCACTTGTCGCAAGCGATCCTCCAGCACATACATCTGATGACCGTCCTCTGCCAGTACCCCATCCTCTTCCAGTGCCCGGTCTATTTTCTGGAAATGCTCGGCGGCACCAGACATGTGAGCGACCTTACAAGCCGCAGCATGCAGCCCGATATACTTGCGAGACGGTAGTGGATATACCTTCTCGTTCGGCGTAGTAAATTCGATTATGCCGTCCGGAGAATATACGTGTCGCAGAAGACCCCTCATCCCCTTCCTTACACACACGCGGTACCGATGGTCTTCCTGAGGTTAACAGTGAGCACATTTTCGCAAGGGCGACAGGCATACATACGACATGGTCCAGCCACATCTCCAGCGTGTCAAAGTGTTCGTGCCATTCTGGATTCATGGACATGACGTTCTCCAACCTGTGCACGCTCGAACCCTGCAATTCCTCCAGAAGCTCGCCATGACCGAAGCATTCCAAAATGCCCCAGACAGACGCCGCCCATGCCTACAAAGCAGGTCAGAGGTGACCGTAATGAAGGTATCTGCTTACACACCTTTTTGTAATTATCGGTGCCAATGTTCATGTTCGTCGATTCGCTTAGAATGTGTGCACATTGCAGCACACACGCAGCTAAGGCGTACCAAGGTTCGTCTCCAAGGTCTTCGTACTTCTGGCCCCCTTCTAGCGCCGTTGCCGACTGTAAGATAGCTTTCTTGGTAGCCAGTGGGGTTTGATCACGGAACAATGACGATTTAGCGTAGAACCGCTTTGTGATGACGCATTGGTCGTTGTCGCGTTCGAGCGCCTTGTGTGAATGATCAGACGAGGCAGCAGAGGATTCGGATGATTGTGCTCACGCGTCTCCGCGCTGTGCGGTGGTCGTGCGGTGTTGAAATTAGTTCGCGTTCAAGAGCGTCGCGACGGCGATCGAAGGAACTGCGAGATGGATGAGAACTATCGGCGGGAGTTGGACCCTTGTTCTTCCGGACTGTTGAGTGTGAACCGCCTGATCGACGTCATACAGAAGGAACGTACATGCGCGGAGATAATGTTGGCAGAGAAAACGCCCTAGGTCGACTACGGTACTGTCATCCTCACTCGACAAAACCCACCGTGTCAAGGACGGACGACACGATAGGTGCAGGTAAACGTAGCACCACCCGATTACGCGGAGGTACATGATGGATGTCTCGAGAACGACCCGCACGCTGATGGTCGCGTGAGTTGGCAGGTCGCCAAGTTCCGACGAATACCGGCGTTCGATAGCGAGGACTTTCTCGTAGCCGCGCGGATCTTCAAGCTGTGGAACATCGTTTGCATCGGGGAGGGCGGTGGGCGACCATGATTCAGACATCTTCGGGTTTTTTTTTTCGGTGGAGATCAAGGATGTATGTCGACTAACGGGCGATCTGACGCGTACGCGATGGAAGAATGGGACAAGGGGCGTGGGTAATCTGGAAGGCGACTCAACTCCGGATATTCCATAAATGGAAGGAGACCGCCACAATCAAAGGCTCGCGTCGCAGAAAGGGGGTCAGATGGAAAGCGCTAGTGCAAGCTTCCAAGCATCGGAAATTCGTATTCTGTGATTCAAGCGTCGTGGAATCAAGCCACCGGCCGTTACAATGTTCTGCGCTGTTACGCGGAATCATCGCAACAAATTGCGGTGTGACATGTTTGGTTTCTCTCGTCCTTTCCTTGGCCAATTCGGATTGGCGATGAATAAAGTGTATACTGATTTCCTAGGGCCTTTGATATCTGCTCTGTGGAGAAAGCATTAAGGGTATAGCTACGGAACGTGGAATCGATTGAGCTTGTCTGCGCCAGAAGTCAGTCCGAGAGCCGCGTATGGACGCACAGAAGTCGCTCGGCCGCGGACTGCTCTTCCCTGAATCTGAGGCCTCCAGCTTTGATCTAAGCAAGCAGTTGAGAGCCACGATGCAGCATACATGTGCTTTCTAGAGTGCTTTAGAAGGAGAGAGAGGGGGGATGGCGCTGCCGCGAGGCTGAAACCAAACATAACATTCCGCAGATCGTTGCGCAGAATAGCGCAAAGGGCTGTAAGTACAAGAATATCGATCTCACGTAATATGGTACATTTCTGAGGAGTTGCTTACTGCGGGGAACGTTTGAACATCCTGACCCAGAGCCCGCCCTGAGGCAGGATGCGTGAGTACAATGAATAAGCCTGCCCAATGCAATCATACCTTGACGAATAATGTCATAGCGTTTGACGGCCAGATGCGTTCATATCGTTGACGCCCCTCGCGTAGTTTCCACTCCTCCGGAGGGAGAGATCCAGCGGGCTGAGCGTCCGAAGCCAGCGCGAACGTGTCAAATCTCTGTATCAGTCTGACCAGAAAGTATGTCGCGTGGTTGTAGGCGTAATTTTGCCCGATACACTGTGAGCGTCGTCAGTTTGTAGTTCAGCCTGTGATGATCACACCTACAATCCGCGGACCTGCACTGAATGGTGCGAACATCGCAGGATCCTGAACATAACGCCCCAGGCGGTCGTCCATCCACCGTTCCGGGTCAAAGACGTCTGCATCGGGGCCCCAAAGCTCCGAATCCCGTTGTATCAGAAGGGGTAGGTACACTACAGACGTATGCTTGGGGACATATAGAGGGCGAGGATCAGTCGCTGTCCGAGAAGGGGGAAAGACGCATGGCGTTTCGCGCGTCTCGCGAATGTTGAGCGGAACGGGCGGGAAGAGACGTAGTGTCTCGTTGAGAATGGCGCGGGTGTACTTGAGTGAGCGGAGCTGTGAGATCGAGGGAGAGCCGTTCTGTCCGCAGACAGCGAGGACCTCGGCTCGCAACTTGGCGAGGACGTCGTCGTGCAAGGTCAGGAAGTAGACCACGAAGGTGAGGAGGCAGGCGGTCTGTCCCATCATCAGCTACTACTCATAATGAAGGGCGGCGTCACTTACGGTGTCCCGCGCCGCCAGTAGCATGCTCAGGAGCTGATCGCGTATGATGACACGGTCTGCAGACGTCAGCCAACAATAGTCTCCGAGGCGAACACAAAACCGCACCATCGGTACTCTCGACAAGGTGCTCCAAGAAGTTCCTCTCCGCGACCGGGCTGTTGACGCCTTCTCGCCGGGCCTTGTCTCGGAGCGCGCGCTCAGCGAGAGGATCCAACCATTGTCGGATATGCTCTGCGTTCTCACGATTGGCGTCGTGAAATGGCTCCAGCAGTGGCCAGAAATGCCCGACGCGGGCGCGTGTAGTGCAGGTAACCTGCGCCGCCTCGAAGGCCTGCACGAAGGACCCAAAGGGGTCGCCGGCGGTAGCGCCCTTAGGCCCCAAGCCCGCGACCCCGGCGATAGGCCGTTCGCCCGCGAGTGTGTCGAAGGAGCTGCCGAAGAGGAATTCGGAGGTCGCGTCTAGAGCGAATCGCGAGAAGAGATCTTGGACATCGATGGGCTGGTCCTTGGTGGTGGCGTCGGATAAGATGCTGAGAGTGCGCTGCGTGTACCGCTCGAAGGTGTCGAGGTCGGATATGCGGTCGCGAGCGAAGAAGGGGCGGGCTACCGCGCGGTGCTAGGGGTTTCGTGAGTACTACGATAATCGATGCAGCGATGAGATCACCATCTTCCAAGGCTAGGGAGCGCGTTAGCCACAGCAAAAGTGAAATTATGAGGTGCTCACCTCATCGTCTCGATTGAAGATGCCTTCGCCTAGGAATGTTTCCCTATCAAAGGTATCAGTCAGACAGAAGTAAATCGACATTGGCGACGATGCTCACATGCGCTCTTTCTGTGCCAGACCTCGCCAAAAATTCTGAAAGCCCGTAGCCAATATGAACTTCGAGTGCTCCTGATCCATCGTGATGATCTATCGAACTTGTCAGCGTGCGTCTGAAATTGCCGTGGGCCGCTCACATTGTCCACCCATAGAATCCGCAGGTTGAGCGTAGTAGTGTTGTACTCCTTGAAGAGCTGAAGATATACATCCAGAACGTAGCTGTTTTTGAAAGCCTTCATCATGCGGAATAGGACGTCGAGGTTTCCGGGGAGCCGCCCGTTTACGCAAGGGATTGGGCGAGCGCCCAGATTACGCTGCTCGAGGACTTGTACGCAGGATGAGCGGAGTTGATTGATGGTGATCCAGGTCGCGACAGCGAGAGCATATGCTGGGACTGTTAGCGCTCCCAGACTGACGGACCGCCATCGCAGGAGGAGATGGGTAGTGATGATGGGCAGGAGCGCAAAGTAGGCCAGTTCGCGCAGGACGCGACGATGGTATCTGCTCGCGGGGTGGGCCATTGTGAGGTCGTAAATGGCAAGAGCAATGTTGACTGTAGTTTATATGGTCGGACGTGCGGCCCTGGGTCCAGCCCTGAATGGCGCGGGGACACCCCAAGGACGGAGGTTAAAGGGGCCGAGAGACGCAATGGTATAGCAACGCCTCTAGGATCGCATTCAAATCGATGGCCGCCGCCTCGCCGTATCCGTCATCCTAAGTGTAATGTGCCAAGCTCATGACTGGTCGGTGTATTCGTAGAACACGAGTATGGGTCGCGGAAGGGTGGGGTGTGGAACAAGCGTCGGTTGAGATCAATCACCGACGAGGATCAATGGGTGAAGGGCGGGATGAAATGAACGGCGTGAGTAGCATGGGGCCGGCCGTCGGGGAATGATAAGCGCAAGCTGTCTGCTCAATGGACGGGTCATCCGGACGGAGCACAGATGGGTAGGCCAATCGACCTATGCGATGTCGCGAACCCAGAGCCGGGGTAAAGTTTCAACATGCAGACGAGGTTCGCATGGGGTCTTGAGTCCGATTCGGAGAGGGTTGCTGCGAAGCTAAGATGGCTGCCGATGCCGCTAAGCTCGATGCTGGCCGGGATCATTCAGCTAAACCGAAGTGACCATTGATATCCAGAAATTCCAGTTAACCACGTCGGGACGTACGTAGGAACGATGTCCGAGAAACAATCCATCCGCATATCTCGGCGAAATCCTCAGGAGTCCCCAGTCTTCCCACTCGATGCCTCCATTTGGGCCAGTTGATCTACGAGGTCGTCCATTACGGACCGTGACCGTTGGTGACCAGTCGGTGCCGACGACTCCCCCAATGTTGTGTTGCCCTGAGTCTGTCCTGTCTTCGTGGGGACCAAGACAGCGTCGGGGTCGAATCCAGGCGCGACGCGCCTGAGTGCTTCCTTCCTCCGGCGCAGCTTCTCGTCCTCTCGGTCTCGGAGGTACCGTTCGTGTCGGGCAGCGTCGGCGGCGAGGCTCCCACGCCGCGCACTCTCCGCGGCGATAACTTGAGCCTCTAGGGTGAATGGATAGACAAACTGACCGGATGTTAATTAGGACCTCTGGCAGCAAGCTGTGGCGGAACGTACGTAGGCTGTTACGGAGTCGGGCAACGGGTGGATATCTGGTGGCAGCTGGATCTGCTCAGGCTGTGAGATAGGCAAGCCCGAGACGGAGATGGACATTTACCGCTTGCGGTACTCGGAGACTTGGTGACTTGATTAGAGGCACTCGGGCAGCGGCCGCGTATGGTGCTGGACGGCAGGTCAGCCTATGACTTTGTCCCCAGACTCGGTGTTTTCACTTTGTTCAGTCATTGTATTTCGCGCAGAAGTCAGGTCGCAAGCAATGAGCAATAGATACAGAGAAAGTCAGAACGGTGGCGATGGTGTGGGACAACTTGTGAACGTGACTGACCGCCACGCGAGCTGCCAATGTCATCACGATGACAATGTCACTGTCACAGTTCCGCCTTGAACGCGAACTTCAAGTTCGGGGGAGGCTCATCTCAGCAGGCTTTCCAGCAGATATCTCGATAGAGAAAAAAGCATAGAGGTTATGTCTCTGTCTATATTTTGGCCGGACGACGTTCGACACTCCGGCACGGTCCTTGGCTGGTCGAGTCCTGCCGTCTGGTGCATCGCAGGCGTACTTTCGAAGGTCGGTTTGTCCTCAGAAGTGGCAAATACAGAATTCAGATGCCAAATCAGACACCAAATAAGGAGGAGAATACCCCAAAGCTTGACGATATCTTGCTCACCTTGCGACCGGATCCTCCACGAGTACTTGGAAGCTGCTCTTTTGCGAAGGGTTCCTGGGTTCCGGAACTGCAATTGGACTCTTCGAAGTAAGCTTCCCGACTTCTGTTTGTACCGCTCGAACTAAATGGATTGCTGAGGCCCTACAACATCATCCTCTACCGTCGCCATAAGCCAGTGACGCTTCGATATCATTGCCTTACGCCGCCCGGAGCCCTTCCGCCAAGTCATCTTGCTCCTGGTCCTGCTCAAATTCGGAAGGCGTCTGCGGGAATAGACGAGCTCATCATCGAGAAAGTCGGTCTTGCCTCCCGTACAGCAGTCTCACTCTAACTGAAGCGTCCCCCTTTCTAGTTTAACCGAGCATGGACTGTTGACGACGCTGTGCAGCGCGCCCTGATGCCCAGGAGAACCCGCGGGACGAGAGAGCCTCTCGTATGGGCTCTCGCGTCGACCATAGCGCGCAGCCTGGCACCATATATCTTGCTCGCTTCGCAGATAGCGAGGTGGATTTGTAGCGCACCGCTGCTTTTGTGGAAGGCTTCGGATATTCTGCTGATAGGTAAGGATACGTCCATTATATTGACGACTACACGGCTGAGCGTGCTCAATGGTTTTCAGCTCAGCAAATCGACGTGCGGTCCGAGCAGGCGCAGTTCTTCGTCAGAGAGGCTGGGTCGCTGGCTGGAGAGGGCGGCGTAGCGGTGCCGGTGCTGGCTGGGCGGTATACGAAGTTGGTCGTGAGATCTTATTGGATGGCATTGTGTCTAACGAGCAAACAGCTTCTTCAACATTGTCTGGCTCATCGTCAACGACATTACGGTCGGCATCGCTGTCGGCTCCTTTCTGTGCGAGAACCACGCAATCCTTGCGAAAATGCTCAACCGTGTCGTCCAGGTGGGTGAGGCTGATACATGCTTAGCGCTCGCTAATTCCGGCCCAGGACTTCCTTGTTACTCGTCTGATTTGGGTCTTACATTGGCTGGACTCGTGGCCAGCAGGCTTAAAACTCAACACGGAGCTCAGTCGCTTTTACGCCCATTCGTTCAGCGAGATCATCTCGGCTTGGGGTGGTAAGTACGTCCTTGACATATTATGGCCCGTCTCAAGCGTTCTTCAGGTCTCCTAAGCCGCACCTCTTCCTTCCTTCCACTGGTCATATACGCGACAGGCGTCGCCAGCTTTCTCGGCGTATCATTTTCCATCAGCATTGTGTCCGACCTCCTTGCTTTGGCGACTGTGCATACCTATGTATGCTATACAGTGTCGAACGCCATTTACTCCCGCATGCTCAAGACCGCCGGATCGTTGTGGAATTTATTCCGAGGTACGTAGCGCTGCACTTTCACGCAGTGTCAATTTACTCAGACGACGACGATAGGGAAGCGCTTCAACGTCCTGCGTGCCCGCACTGACTCCTGGGAGTACGACATCGACCAGCTGCTTTTTGGGACCGTGCTCTTCACGCTCCTGGCCTTCCTTTTTCCGACTGTGCTGGCGTATCACGCCGTATTCGCTGCGGTAAGCCGGACTTTGTGACCTTTACTCTTATCTGACATGCCCTAGGTGCGGCTGGGTATCATCTCGCTCTATGCCGGCCTGGAAACGTTGCTAGCCTTCATTAACCATTTCCCACTGTTTGCCCTTATGTTGCGGATAAAGGATCCGTGGAGGCTTCCAGGTAAGATACTCCTGGGTTTTCATGTGGTACGGACCCTTATGAACGTGCGCAACAGGTGGAATTTACTTTGCCACAAAACCAGGCACATATCAGCTTATCGTGCAGGTAAATCACTTGCCTCTTACTGCGACCAAAGTCTGACTTCGCAATGCTGCAGAATCAGCCCGTACCGCTCTCATCGATCTTCTTTCAGTACGGTAAGGGCGTGCAAGCGGTCTCACTCGGCGGAAGCGCTGATGAATTTCGTCAGTTGGCCTGTCGAAGCGGCTAGCCGCGCATTATAATCCTGTTCGACTTCTCCGACATGTTCTTGCCGGTCGCTTCCTCGATGCAATCCCGCGGTACTCTATCCGCTACGACAAGATCAATGAACCGAGGGCGACGGAGGAATGAACTCCGCACAGCGTTCGTGACAGTACTAGCGCGGCAGTACAACACCACCGACGTACTTCCTGTATAGAAGATTCACTGCTCATGGGACACGAGATCTTGTCTCTCCACCGCGTGTGTACACTGCCTTCTGAGCTCATATATGGAATTTTTGGGACCGTGCAAGTCAAACATGGGCGGTTGTGGGTCCACTGCACACGTGCGTCCACGTGCCGCGTCTAGATCTGCTTCCGCGGAGTCCGGCGCCAAAGACAAGGGCTGCTCATCGCGTCCGACGACGCGCTCGCTGCTTGACCCGGAACTCTGATGTCGTTCTCCTCGCCCTAAACTCCATCTTGGCGCGACCTAACGCGTATAGACGCGTGCCAAGTTACGTTTCTTAGCAGTCGCGAACGCCACGGCGTCGCGCACATCGCGAGACTCGTGCACCCCGGAAACGACATATGATCATCAAGTTCCGCCCGGGAATGTGTGCGGTTAAGGGCGCCCGGGGTCGACTGTGCTTGTCCTCAGCCACCATGTCGTCGCTGGTCGCTGGGCTCAAGCGGCCCCTCGTACTGGGCATCCGCAGGGAGGACCCCGCGCGTATCTGGGAACGGCGCTCTCCCCTGGTTCCCGCGCACGTCAGGCAGCTCCTCGAGAAGCACAAGGATCTGAAAGTGCAGGTCCAGCGATGCACGCGTCGCTTCTTCACGGAGGAGCAGTATACTGAGGTGCGTCGCCCGCCCCTATCTCATGATCAGCGACTGAGCCATGGGTACAGGCTGGCGCACAAGTCGTGGACGATCTCTCGCAGGCGCATATCATCCTTGGAGTGAAGGAGCCGCCCCTTGAGGAAGTGTTCACCGATGGTGTTGCCTCGCCGAAGGACGATTCGATTGCTGCTCGTGTCTCCCTCATGTTCTCGCATACGACCAAGGGGCAAGCATATAACATGCCGTTGCTACGAAAGTTCTTGCGTGGACAGAACGAAGACAAGCACGTCAAGCCGGCCACATTGATCGACTATGAATTGCTTGTCAACGATGAGGGCAAGCGCACGGTTGGGTTCGGACATTTCGCTGGTGGTCAGTTCCATCCAATGGTCATGCTCCTCCTCGTTCGTTCACATCAGACATTCAGTTGCTGGCGCCTTTGAGGCTTTTCATTCTTTGGGACTTTCACTTCTGGAGAAGGGCTATGCGACACCGTTCCTCGTAAGTACTGAAGCGCGTCCCTCCCCCCATCCTAAGTCTCACATCAATGCATAGTACTCTCCTCGTCCTCAGTCTCAGCCCACGCTGGCAACCCTCAAGACGGCCTTCCATCACACGTCCACCATGATCGCGGAGAACGGAATACCCAAGCAACTCGGCCCTATTATCGTCGGTCTCACTGGGTACGCCGGACTGTCTTCCTACTTCGCACACCGCGTAACACCGCTTCTAGATCTGGTCTGGTCTCCAAGGGTGCATTATCGGTTCTCAAGGATCTTCCTCACGACATGGTCACCGTCGAACAACTACCGCAATTACTCCAGGGTTCTGACGCTGTGGATCACAAGAAGGTGAGTGACGGTGGCTTCGGAATGAGGTATCCCACTAACGTACCTTACGTAGGTGTACATATATCACGCTCAACCACAGGACTACCTCATCCGCCAGGACGGAGGCATATACGATCGTTCATCTTATTATGAGTCGCCTAAGCTATACTCGTCTAAATTCGCGGAGCAGGTGGGTCGTATTCTTACGCGCTTGTCCAGCTTCTACTTACCTTGACTCCTCGCAAAGGTCGCGCCCTACCTTACCATGTTCATCAATGGCGTCGGCTGGCAGCCTGGCTTCCCCCGCCTCATGACGAAGGAGGATTTGGACAAGGCGCTTTCCCTCGCTCGTGCGTACCCTGGCTTCCGGTTCCAGAACATCGCGGACATCAGCTGTGACATTGGGGTGCGTTCAGGCTGAGCCTGCTAGCCATGCACTATCCCCGAAGCTATGCTGATCATTGCACCTTCAGGGTGGCCTCGAGTTCATGACGAAGTCTACCACGCTTTCGCACCCGACCTACATTGAGCATCCTGCGGACCCGACCCTACCACCCGTGACAATTATGTCTGTCGACATCCTTCCGGCCTCTTTACCCTTCGACGCGTCGATGCACTTCAGCACGGTCTTATACCCGTATATGGAGGATATCATCGTCAACTATGCGAAGCGCGAGGAGCGGTTCTCGGACGCGGTCGAGCGGGCGGTGGTGGCGAGAGATGGCAAACTCACGGAGCCGCACGCGTGGCTGGGCGAGGCGGCGTTCGCGAGTACTGATTCTTCGGCCGCTGGGTTGACTCCGGCTACGACTCAGGATCATGGCGTGCTTCGTAGGAAGCGCGTCCTGATGCTTGGGAGTGGCATGGTTGCTGGCCCGGCCGTTGAGACGATAGCCTCGCGGCCTGATGTGCAGCTTGTCATTGGTAAGTCGTCCGATGGAGTTGGCGTACTCAGTAAGGTGCTGACAGGCGCATAGCGAGCAACTCCGCCCAGGAAGCCCAGAAACTTGCAGCCGAGAATCCCAGCGTTGAATACCGCATCATCGACATGGCCGATGAGAGTGCTGTGGCACCCTTGATAGCTGATGCGGATGTGGTCATAAGGTGACTTTCTGTTTGCTATACCGTCCGTAGGATTTTGGACTAATACCTGCATCTCACGCAGCCTCCTCCCCGCCACCCTCCATCCCGTCGTCGCCAAAGCTTGCATTGCGAACAAGAAGCACCTCGTCACTGCATCTTACATTTCCGACCCCATGCGCGCGCTCGACCAGCGCGCCAAGGACGCAGGCGTACTCTTGCTCAACGAGATCGGCCTCGACCCTGGCATCGACCACTGCTCCGCTATGCGCCTGCTCGACGAGATCAAGACTAAGGGCGAGCGGACGACGTCGTTCATCTCGTTCTGCGGCGGCTTGCCTGCCCCGGAAGCCTCGAACAACCCGTTCAAGTACAAGTTCAGCTGGAGCCCGAGGGCGGCGCTTACGGCGATCTCGCAGAATCCGGCACTGTTCAGGCTAGATGGGGAAGTGAGTAGCGGCATTTCTTTAGGGTGGTGTTGGCTGACAGACGATGCTGCAGACACATTCGCTAAAAGCGGGGCAGGAGGTATTGGATAACCACTTCCCGGCGTTCCCGGTCAAGAACGGGGAGGAGATCTTGGAGTTTGAGGGTCTGCCGAACCGCGATAGTCTGCAATATATCACGCAGTACGGGCTGCCGCAGGAAATTGGGACCATGTTGCGCGGTACACTGAGGTGAGTTGGATGTGCACTGTGTCATTTGATGGCGTTGACCATCCCCAGATATCCCGGCTTCTTCAACCTCATGCGGACGTGCTACAAGCTTGGCTTGCTCAACACCACGGAGTCCATTCGACTGGAGAAGTGGGCTGACCTCGTGCCGGCTGCGTATTCCGCGATTCATGATGGCGCGTCGGAGAACGTGGATTCAGCACTCGCTCAGACGGTCTCCGCTCAGCAAGCCGATCAGTTCCTCGACGCCATGAAGTGGCTGGGCATCGTGCCCGGCGCGCCGGCTGGGACCGATGTGCCTCTGCCGCCTCTGCCTGCGGAAGCGCTCTCACCTCTCGATGCCTTTGCGCACCTCCTGACAGCGAAGCTACGCTTCCTCCCCGGCGAGAGAGACATCGTCGCGCTCACGCACGAGATCCGGACAATGGACGCTGGCTCGGCGGCGCGCACGTATCGCTCGACGCTCGTTGCTTACGGTAACGACCGCCACTCAGCTATGGCACGTACGGTGGGGATCCCGGTCGCGTTAGCGGCACTCGGGGTCCTGGACGGCAGGATTGGCGTGCGCGGCGTAGAGGGAGCGACGGATGGGAGTGTGTATGGGCCGGTGTTAGAGGGGTTGGAAGAAAGAGGCATTGGGATGAAGGAAACTGTTGAACGGGTGCCGGAGGGCGGCGACAAGCACGCGATCTTGGATGTGTTTACTGAAAGGCAGAGGCTGAAGGAGAAGAAGGGGAGGCGAGTTTGAAGGAAACTACCAGCGCTGCGTTCAAAGGACTGCGGCATCCAGATTGTACACTCACGGAAGCATGGCTTCCTTGTAAACTAGGCATACTCTACGAATGCGTATATTTATTCACGTCGGATGCAAGGATTGTTTTCAAGGAACTCTGCGCTACATAGCACCTGTTAGGTCGACGCGAGGAAGGGCAGCATGACGAGCACCGGGGCCTCATATCGTCGTCGTCAGCATGCTTAGGTGGCGTCGAACTTGTAGCGTTCACAAAACAACAGGCGAACCATATTAGGACTCCTGCGTGGCATCCTGTCCCGAACCATCATATGCATGTTGGTCGACGAGGTTCAAGAAACCCTGGTTATCGCCTTCGAAGAGAGGCTTGACTCTGCTGATGTACTATCCCGATTATTGTCTATCCTCTTCCGGTGGCGCATGCAACCTATGGATCCCGATTATGTGACGTCGCAAGGCTGCCGTTCACTTCTGTGCCGACGACCCGACATCGCCTTGCTTGTCAATGAAGCTATTAGCAAGAAGGATTGCGATCTCATTGTCTCCTCTGGTGAGTTCTAAAAAGCCGCAGAAGGGCTTGCTGCCAGCCCCTGCCAGATCTTCTGCGATTCGAGGACACGGTGTTGCGGTCGTACAGGCCCCAGATCTTGGCCGACCACGCTGTAGACCGCGTTATCGAGGAATTCATACGCGATTTCCAGAACATCCTCCTCCAATACGTCAAGAGGGACATGCGGCTACCGACGTGGACAACTCCAGCTGAATGTCCAGGCGAGTACGCGAATTTCATCACTTCGCTTCATATCCCTCGCGTGGATGATTCTACACCTTGCCTCGTTTTGCATGATTTGTGGCCTCCATCCGATGCGCAGACCACGATGCAACGTTTGAAGAACCTCTTCAAGCCGAACCGTCATACGTAAGTCACATCTCAACTAGCATGGTCGAAAATACTAGCCTTTCCCAGCATCTTCCTAAACGGCGCGGGTACGGGAAAAACCCGCCTGCTGCTTGAGGGCCTCTCAAGAAACTGGGGCTTGTACCTGCGGCTCTTATGGAATCTGTTTCTCCGGGATCGTTTGACCTGCAAGAGGCTATCTCAGCAGGACTGCATTCCATGCAGTGGACGAAGAAGGCCACAGGTCTTGCGATTGCAGCCGCTGTCGCTCGTAATACCCATCTCGCTCGACGTGTCTTTCTGCAGGTCCTTCTTGCCAGGCTCACGGTGTTCCAAATATTCCTGGACAGTGCCCCCTATCCGAACGACGCAAATGCTCGCATTCGTTGGCTGGCCCTACAGCTCGCTCCCGTACCTTTGGTGAAAAGGGATATATTCAAGCTACTCTCAGTTCGCATCAGTGTCCTTGACTGCAGCTTGCCCTACCTCGAAGGTCGAATCGCGGATACCCTCCTCAAGATACGATCCAAGCTCGGTGTTGACGAGCCGATCTTTTGTGTTGTCGATGATGTTCAGGACCCCTGCGACACGTACCCCGAGCATTTCGGTAGCTCGAGCGCTCTGCGGGAGATGGCATGGGCTTGGGGTCGCCACGAAGGTCTTACTTTAATACTGGCCGGCCGCCCATTGGGGATGCCTTTGGACCATGTCGATGCGCTGGGTTATGACTTCTGCACGGACACGGGCTCTTTCGATGACCCCGACGAACAGTCAAATTACGTGCGGCGGTATCTCCCTCCTCAATTGACCTCGTCGAAGTGCGGGGAGATGCTCCTGCGTCGTATCTGTCTCTGGCTGCGAGGCCGGTAAGCGTGATACACTGCCTGACTCATGCGGTATCAAGCTCAGTGCCTCCAGGTATCGCATTACGACCCTCTTCGTCCATTGCTTACTGGCTGCCGGCTATCGTTATCCGCATACCCTGTTGGACACCTACGTGGGAGTGTACGCCAAGGTGGAGCCCGCGGATGGTCCCCGTCGTACGAGCGTCGCAGCGAGGGAGGAGTCCAGTTTTGTGGTGGGAGCCATCGGTCGGTACGATCCAGCCCAAATTCTCTCTCAAGGTAGGCATCCAATCGTCGACATGTCCATCCGCTCATCTTTTCCAGATCTGCAGGCGTGGTCCTCTGCGCAGACAGCCCTAAATCGATTAATGACGCTGGGACAAGACGCCGTTCACTTTGCGGAGGATTGCGTACATCTGGTCTCGCTCGAATTTGCAAGATTCACGCGACCCGACCCGAGTGAAGTTGTCGTCAACGAACCGCTCTTTGTCTTTCCCGTCGCGGACGTATTATTTCACCGCTGGGGTCCCACATACGGCTTCCTGAGCAGCTCTGCTGCGTCCGGACTACGCCATCAGCCCGTCCACAAGTCGTTTCACATCGCAGCCGTCCCTCTACTGCTTCTTGCCTTGCAAGGACACATGCGGCTATGCGACATACTCTCGTTCCCAGACCCCGCGCCTCAGTGGGCTGAGCAGGTGTGCAAGCTTGTCCGCCTTACGCGTTCTGTCAACGGGCGCGAGCTACGCGCTGTCCCGTACACTACCTCTTTTCCTGCCCAGAACTCTGGAGGCCCTTGGACAATCGAATCGCCGGAATGGCTGGAGAACCTAGCGCCGGAGCCTTTCTGCATTGCATCAGACTTCAGCCACGCTGATCTGCTGTTTGCGGTCCAGCTCACGGACGGTCGGGCGTGTTGCGCTAACGATTTTGCTCAAGAATCGCTTTGTTGACGTGCCTGTCGATTCCATCCAGCGCGTCCTAGAGAACTTGGATACAGCGCATCTATTCAATGTACGAGTTCACTTCCCTGGAATCATCTGATTCGCGGACTGAGGTGTATTGTACAGGTGAAGGATGCGCTGGATAGCGCAACGTGCCCAACGCTTGATCTGACCACCCCAGTGGAGGGATCAGGGGCGCCTTCCGTGCTACGTGTATTTGCGACCTTCCCAGATGCGACCGACATTCGTATCCTGCGACACGATAGTTCGTCACAGCTGATGGCGACCCTCAAGATGGACGTGCTGCAAAACTTATCGGAAAGCATCCCTTACGACAGTATATTGTCCCGAGTGGACGCTGCACTCATTCGCCGTCGCAAGGACCGGCTCTTTGGGGACGCGCCCATCAGCTTCGAGGCAGAGGAGTGAGTAAGAAGGATTTCGAGCAGGGCTAGTCGCATAGTACATCCATGCAATTACCTGTATGCGTCATCCCCCAATGACTGTAGGCGTTTATCGGAAGGAAGAAGTTAGCAGTGTGCTGAGGCACAGAAGAGGGGCCTATATGGTCCTCACTCGTGTCTTGCAATTTGTGGCTCGTCAACGCGGGAGAGCAAGAAGGCCGGCAATTGCCGCAGAGGTTTGGTCCCCGACAATACTTCCAGATCGGGAATTCCTTGTTTTCCTGCGCGACACTCACCTTTGACTTGACATTTGAGGCTGCTCACTCCCATTCGTACACCTTCTCCCCGAAAGCACACGACTGAGAGCTCAAAATCTACATGGCCGCCCCGATCTCCAAGGCGGAGAAGTCGTTCATCCAGGCGGGCATCCTCCTCGACCCGTCGACGCGCCTAGATGGACGCGCGCTGCACGAGTTCCGCGACGTTCAGCTGGAGACGGGCGTCGCGCCGCTGGCGAGCGGGAGCGCGAGGCTGACGATTGGCGCGGGGAAGGATGGGAGCGGCGGCACGGAGGTGTGGGCGGCGACGAAGCTAGAGGTTGTGGATGTTGCGGACGGCGAGCGGCAGGGCGTGGTGTGCTCGGTGACTTGGTGAGCCTTTCTCTGTTGATCTTGATCACCACCTCCCCCTTCGTGTATACACCCTCATCTTACTGCTCCTACATCTGTACCCCGCCCTTTTCAGCCGGAACTAACTAACACCCAGACAGCTCTCCTCAGGCCTACCCACAACTCACCGCACCTGCGCTCGATGATCTCCAAGCCGATCTCACCTCCCTACTTGACACCACCTTCGCGCACCCCTCCCTCCTCCCCGCCTCCCTCACCATCATCCCCGCCAAAAAGGCCTGGCTCCTCGCGCTCGACTGCGTCGTCCTCGCCGCCGCGGGCAGCGTCCCCGACGCGCTCTTCATGGCCGCGCGCGCGGCGCTGTGGGATACGCGCGTGCCGCGGACGCGCGCGGTGGAGTACCGCGCTGCGTCCGGCACATCGGGCGCGAAGGGCAAGAACGCGGCGCAGGGCGCGGGCGCGGGCGATATGGACGTCGACGGGCCCGCCGCGAGCGCATTCGACACGCGGGAGGCGGGGCGCGCGGCGGCCGACTTTGAGTTGCTGGATTACTGGGAGGAGGGCGAGGTGCTGAGCGGCAGGGAGCGCTGGCCGGTGGGCGTGACGTTGAACTTGGTGCGTTGGGTTAGGTTGGGAGAAAAGGTTCAGTGGCTGATCAAGAGACGATAGATGCCTCCATCGCCTGCTTATTTCATCGACGCTAGCCCTCAAGAGGAGCTGAGTGCACCGATGCGGTGCTTTGCGGCGTTCTCGTTCGACGAGGGTCCGAGATTGCAGGCGTTTAGACTGCTGGGCGCGGGGGAGGTGCCGTTGGGAGATATGGACAGGTTGCTGAACGTACGTTGATCATGTTGATGTTGCTGCTACCTGGTCTGACCGCTGTCATAGGACGCAGAAAAGTGCGCGTTGCAAATCCACGCCGCGCTCAATGCACGGTTAGAGCAAGAAGATATCCGGCGCGAGCAGGAAGAGCGTCAGCGATTCAACGCAGTGCGCTGACAAGTGTGTATGTTTGTAGTATACGAAATTGCATGGTTATTGTCCATGCTATGCATTCACGGTATATGCTTCACGGCTCGTCCAGTCCCACCAACGTATCCATCCACCCCGCCTCGCCCTTCTTCGGCTGCCCTGCCGCCTGCCCTTGCCCCTTCTCCGGCGTCTCCGTGATCATAGCCTCCACCGCATCCCCCGTCTGTGACGACGCAATCGAGGACAGGCTGGCGGGGGGCACGTACTCCTTCACGGCGACGGCGATCGCGGACGCGAGGTCGTTCGACTTGATGCCGAGGGCCTCTGCCAGCGCCTCGATGCGGGACTCGACGGTCTCGTCGTTGGCGTGTTTGCCGATCTTGTCGGGATGCCTGCCCTCTGGGGGCGCCATGTAGTTCGGTCGTTTGCCTAGGGCGAGGTTCCACCAGCCGCCGACCTGGGCGGGTGAGGCGGTTAGTCCGGTCGTCTGAGATGGCAGGGAAGCGTTGGCACGCACTTCAGTCTTGATCTGCAACGTCCTGTAGGAGAAGTAGGCCGCCGTGAGCGCGAGGAGCGCGACGAGGACGTAGATGAAGTTCGAGAAGGACACCGTCGAGAGCGGCGGCTTGACCGGCCGCATCGCGGGCGCCTGACGCTTTGGGGGCAGGTTCTTCTTGGATGATGACGGGGAGGACATGGCGGATGCGGTCGCGGTGCTCGTTGACGAAGCTCGCAGTCGAGGGCTCTGTGCGCAAAGATAGTGGTAGCGTTCAAGGTGTCGCCGTGGAGGACGCGCGCTGGTTTTGTGCGCGTTCAGTGACGTCAGTGCGTCATAGATGGTTGCCAAATGCGTCATTGCCATTGTTCCCCGCTCTGCACGTGGCAAAGCCCTTCCCGGCATCTGCCGGTGCTCTTCTGCTCTTACCCTCATCTTTGGCCGGACGATGCCATCTATCAGGACACGCCATCCTATGAGTGATCTACTCTGCGTCTTGCGTGTCGCAAAGACTGGCGTCTGGTGATCAGCTGTTCAACGCTGTACGGAATGGCGGACCAGCACCGACTCGGACCCACCGACCAAGTTGCGTACAACTACAGTACGTTCACCTCGTATAGAGGGTGCGACACGGATACGACCACGACAGAGACATCTCAGACCTCACGATTTATGTGTGTACGGTACACGCGCACGATAACTTTCAACCGACTCATCCACCTGCAAAGAATCGTCGCCTACGAGGCGCTGCTTTCGCGGTACCATAAGCGCTGCGTATAGCCGGTTCAGGACGCTGTCATATGGGATATCAGCTGCAATCCCTTGCAAAAGACTGACATTGAGGGCAGCGATGGGCTGCGAGGAGTTGTCGGGCCGCCGGTCGATGTAAGTCGCGTCCGGGTAAGTTGCGAATGCTCGTAGCATTGGTCGCACGACCAAATCGCCTGCAACTCCTGGTGTATTGGAGGCGAATATGCTCTGCCGAACGTCTATGTGATCGACCTTCTGTGGAAGATTCAGCATTGCGCGAGATTCTAGCGTTCGGGGTCCGACATACCTTGAAAATGCGCTCGTACATCGAGCGCGCCAGATGCTCTTCAATTTCCGTCGTCAAGACGGAGATCTGAGCGTTCTTAAGGATGATCTTCAGGGCGACGGGGAGCAGGCTGCCGTCCGCCAGCTGAACGACGAAAAGGAGGTCAGCGTGACTGAACAGCTTCGCAGCGCAGAAGGGCTCTGGCGCGGCGTGTTGCAGCCAGTCTGGAGACTCCGTTGCCCATCTCTCGTCGCACTCCGTCTCCGGGAACCCGGTGATGAAGGGCGTGGCGCGTAATTTCCCGTCGCTTTCCTCCCGCGTCACGCGAACGAGCTTGCACGACTTATATGCGCATGGCAGGGTGTCGAGGTCGTTGGTCAGGAAAAGGTCGGAAAGGCGACGGTTGCCCTTAAGTGCGAGGAGCAGAAGGGTAAGGAATGAAAGGTGGATCGAGTTGTGCAGCGGAGGGGAGAGAAGCACGGATGAAGCTGTCTTCGCGAGGAACCCGTAGGCGGACCCTATGCCTGCCCGGAAGAAGATGTCGGCGAGCGGGAAAATGTACATTGGTTCGTCGACAACGACCTGCGAGCCTTCCGCATTGTTAAAGGCGCCGAGACAACAAGTCACGAGATGCAAGCAATCTGTCGTCGACTCGAAGCCTTCTTCGCCAAATACGATCATCCTATGCAGCACCATATGCGCAGTAAACCAAGCTTCGATATCTGGGGGACCCGTCAGAGCAGTTTCGCTGCGCCCTTGGAGGTTATTCACCGTTGTTGAGGTATGTGATAGGATCGTAGACCCCAAGCCCATGAACAAGCCTCTCGTGCCCAGCACGAACGAGTCCATCCCTGATGAGCGGGGAGTCGTCGGGCTCGACCCGCGCATTAACCGCGATGAACGCAGAAAGCAAGGTATGGGGGAATAGAAGGCGTCCCATGAGCAGAGAGGTGAGAAACAAGGCAGTCAAGCGATATCTGCAGACCATTAGCCAAGACGCGCAGAAAGAGAGGCCGCACACACCGTCCTCTGAACCATAAACATATCCGGTTGATCAGCTTCTGCCCATCCTCTGACTCGCATAACCTTGGAGGAAGGTAACGTCGTATATACCGCCGTTGATTCTCTACATCAGAGAAAGAGCCCGTGTCCACGCACAGGCGATACGAAGCATCGCGAAAGGGAGCCATGTCAAAGGGAACTCCACTCAGAACCATAGTCAGACCATCGTAACCCTCCCAGGGTCTTGTCAATTCTCGTATACAAGTGGATGAGCCGAAAGCCTCGGAGAACTGGTCACTAATGGCGTGTGCATCATCGACGACGAAGAAGAAAGGCTCGTTCATGCCGAGGATTGAGCGAATCTCGCCTAGAGTAGCCTCAATCATCTGTTGAACGTATCCCGGCGTCGTGTGGCGGATGTTCAGCCGCGATGCGAGACCGTCGAACACATCTTCGAGCACCATGTGCCTCGGTGCGATCTGAAGGAGAAGCCAGCGCTTGCGATGTTTGAGATCGCGCGCGTCCGGGAGGCTCGTCAGATATAGTTTGAAGATCGTGAGTCGAGATAAGAGTACACGAATAGAGAGGTCATGCATTTGCTCGACGTTGGTCTCAGAGATCTGGGCCCGGGCGGAGTCAGTGGCGTCGACGCCACTCAATTCTTGAAGATCGGCAAGCTGAATACCCGCGAGTATATCGCCTGAGCTCAGACGTGGTGGTTTGCCGTTGCAAGAGACATAGAGACCCCAATGCTTGCATAAGCCCTCGTATAGCAGCCGTGTCTTTCCCGTCGACGAGCTATTGACGAAGGCGCTGGACAGATGCGTATGAGTGTTTGCAAATGCGGAAGCTATACGCGCCTACGTATGTTGGCCAGGACGGAATATACTGGATAGGCGCGACGCAGCCGCCGCCGGATGGCTTTCGCACCCGAGCTCGTGAAGGAGCAGCGATGGATTGGTATCGGGGAGGCAAGGAATGCGAAGTGACCGCATGAATTCCATATAGTCAGTCGGCACATCAAGGTCGCCGACGGCGGCTGTCCAGTCAGGAAACGCCATGGTCTTGCTGTTGGCGTAGGCAGACAGCGCCGGGATAATCCTGAGTGAGCACTCGTGGATGTAGTCTTCGAGGGCTCTGTCGAGACTTTGCGGATCTTGGCCTTCTGGTTGCATGTCAACGTCCTCGTGCTTTATCGGAGAGAACATGAGGGTTCGAGACAACCACTTGCAGGGATAGCCGTCGCGCCGGTGCTTCCCCGGCAAGTGCCGAGCGGAATCAGCATGTCCTCCAGTCGTGCTGAGCTGCGACCAGCGCAAGGGCATTTAATTCGCAAATTACGATACGAAGATGCACAAATCGAAGCTGAGAATACTAGTGCGACAACGTAGAATACGTAGTACCTTCGTACGCGTAAGCCTCTACCCGCGCTTCGGCATGCATATCCTCGCCCTGCCATCTTCATCTACTCCGCTACTTCTTCTTGCCCCTCGTCAGTCATCTGACGATTCTGACTCCGTGTCCTGAATTGTGCCCTCAGCATCCACCCGTACTGATTCGTCACCAACCATGAGTTGCTTGCGACGATCAATAAGCGCAGAACATATTCGCCGCAGCGTAGCATCCCAAGGGATATCCTCTGATAGCTTTTGGAGCACGTCCATTCTGAGCGCCGCTCTGGGCTGCGAGGAGGTATCCTGCTGCAGACTGCCGATATCGGTCGCATCCGGGAAGGTGGCGAACGCGCGCAACATGCGCGGCTCACCCGAGCCAACGATCGGCGTCTGCAGATCCAGGGAAAGGCCTGCTCCGGTCGGCACCTGCGAAAGCGAGCTCAGCATGTCTTCGTTGTCAGTGCGGGTAGACTCAGGCCATACCTTGAACAAGCGGTCCGGATCCAAGCTCGCCAAGCACGACTCTATGTTCTCGATGGGAGCATCGACGTGCTTGTTCTTGAGCATGATCTTCAGCGCCACGTAGAGGACGTCACCATCCGCGAGCTGGATGGCGAAGAGCAGGTCCGCTCGACTACACTCGGACGCAACGAAGAAGGGCTCCGCTGCATCGTGTTGCAGCCAGCCTGGCGATTCGGTCGCCCAAGGATCCTGGTCGCGGCCTCCAGTAAACGGCGTCTCATACGAAACGACATGCAGTGCATTCCCCTCCTCCGAGCGCGACAGGCGCACAAGCTTGCACGTCTGCTGCGCCCACTCCGGGAGTGGTCCCGCCAATGCGAAGACGTCGCAGAGCTTGCGATCGCCTTTGAGGGCGAGCAATAGTAGAGTGATCGAGGCAAGATGGAGGGGCGACTCGTGTGGTGGATCTTGAAGGGCAGAGGCGACGGACGTGCAGAGGTAGCCGTATGAAGGGCCCCAACGGTGGAAAACGAGACGTGCGAGTGGGATTATGATGCAAGGCTCGCAAAAGATGGCCTCAGAGCCATCTGCGTCCGCATAGATGGCAAAGTTATGGGAGACCGGGCGAGAGCAATCTCCTGTGAACTGTACACTGCCCTGACCGAGTGCAATCATTCGATGGAGGGCCGTTTGTGCCGAAGACCACGCATAGACATCTGATACAGATGAGCAATTGTATACGCACATATATGTCGACTTACCGCGAGGGAGCGTCTGACTTGGGTCATAACGAGAGTGACCAGAGACCAACCGATTGTAATCGCTGCGCAACCGATAGTCTGTGTGGATAGGGCCATCTCCAGGGTGAACACCCGCGTACATGCGAACATAGGATGTCAGCAGCGTATGAGGGTTTTGGAAGCGAGCCGTGAGAAGGCAATAGATGAAGTAAGTCGTTATACGGTAGCTGGATTATCGTCAGCACATTTTCCGAGCGAAACTAGAAAAGGAACTGTTCTCACCGTCCTCGAAGCCATAAGCAAATTCTGTTCAAAAGCCTCTCAGTCGATTGAGTCGATTGCAGATCGGGAGGTAGGTAGCGACGCACGTAGCGACGCTGCTCCTCGTCCCCATCAAAGAAACCAGTGTTGGTCCAGAGCCGATACGGCGTGGCGCCTGAGTTATGGAAATGGGAGAGGTCAAACGGCTGCCCCGCCAGCACGAACGTCATCGCATCGAAACTCTCCCAGACAGATAGCATCTGCCGCAAAGCCGTGGTAGGTCCAGGTCCTGCCAAGCTTTGCAGATGGGCACGCTGAGCATCATCCACGACGCAGTATATAGGCTCGTCGTGACCAAGTAAGGATCGTATACCGAAGATAGCATCGCGAATACGACCCTCGAGGTATTCCATACTTGCGTCGTGTTCGGATATGGCTCTGAAGAAGTCGTCGAACATGTCGTAACACAGTTTAGCGGAAGGGAACAGCTGGAATCTGAGCCACCGCATCCGTACGTTCGGGTCATCGAGGGGAGCATGCCGAAGGTAGAGCTCGAAGAGCGTCAATCTGGACAGCAGGATCTGCGTGAAGATGCGCCGCGAGTTCCCTGCGCTTCGGGAGTCATGATCGCTCGTCTGGGCCTTTGGAGCATCCTTGCGCGCGGATAACGATGAAAGCTGTAGGAGGCCTGTGTTCAAATCAAGGGACCCTGGAACGGAGGTATTCGACACGCATGGCAGGTAAAGACCCCAACGCGTGGACAGCCCCTCAAAGAGTAGTCGCGTCTTGCCTGTTCCTGCCCCGTTGATGATGATGCTTCAACAAGTTCAGACGGTCACGATTTCAACCCGACGTTAACGACTACTCACATGTGCCGACCCGTCTGGAATATTTCCTTCAATCGCTGGGGCGTGGTATTCGATGTAGTCACATTCAAGTCATGCAGGAGGAAAGATGCCCGCGAAGCGCTGAGACATGGGATCTGCAAACTCGCGATGAAGTCCTCGTAATCCGGTCGATCGTTTCCCTCGAACGAGGCTGTCCACAGACGTGTCCGCCGGCCATTGCGAGCACGGTCGAGCAGGATATGCTGATGATTGCTGCTGAATGCTTCCATCTCTCTTTCGAGCGCCTCGTCGGCAGGGTTCTTAGGGCTGCAGGCTTGCATATGGATGCTCTGGAATGCAGAAGACCGCATTCATGAGTAAGAGCAATATGCATGTTATCAAATGGACAAACCTGAGGAAAGTATCCTTAGGAGTGCCAATCCCGAGGCCCCTGGACAGCAGGTTACGACACCCCGACGGCGTCACGTAGTCGGGATCCCGAGGTCGCAAGCGTTGACGGAAGATGTCAGTGACAAGGTACGACAGGGAAGTCGTCGTTTTGGGCTTGGCTTGGGATAGATGGAAGTTGCTCGGACGAGATGACAACAGCGAAGGCAACTGATTCGAAGAAAGCAGATGGCAGACCTTGTTGTATTGCAGAAAGCTATGGGCCAGAACGATAGCTGCGAACGTAGATGGCTAGCGTTCGGGACAACATGGAACTTCGGCGGCTAGGGGTCAAACGGAAGATCGGGCCGGCCTATCGACCTTTACCTCGTCTCTCATCCGACCTCGTCGCGACTGCGATACCTGGCCCTCGAAAGTGCCCAAGCAGCGAAGACATGCTGCATATAGCCTCGGGCCTCTCTTATAGCAAGCCAAAAAACCTCACAAGGCGCCTTTATATAGGAACCCATCCTCATCAAGTACCGATTCGCGATGCAGTACAGACACTGCATGATATAAGAAGTTGACGCGCTCGCCGGTTGCTGGGGAAGCCATGAACTTGCTGAAGGGCTCGAGGTATGTCCTCTACACATTTGGAGAGATTGCACCTAATCCAAAGCTCGGTTAAAGCGTGCGCGTCTCCGACATTCGGATGACTGCTGAACTCGCGGCTTGGACTCGCCATGCATCAGGGCAAGGATCCACTACGAGCGCCTCCCCACATCCGTCTCCCCCCAAACCCTCACAAGATGCTAGAAGAGCTTTGCATACCGGCGTTGGGATTGGCCTCCTCTTGGCGATGACCATCAACGTGAATGCGTCCCATAACGCGTGAAGTTCGTACAGTACACATGGTGCGTGCTTAGCCGTGTCCCCCGGACTATCGCTGACTTCGAGACGCAGTGTGGGGGGGATAGCCTGAGGCTACTCCGCGAAGGTTACCTTGCCAGCGCGAGTTCACCAGAACTCCATGAGCGCGTCGCAGAGCGGATGTACAACCTCCTCACGAGGAACGGTGGATCGTACATACATATCGGTGCGTGCGCCGTACTCCCCATCCATGCTCCCTGCTAACTCTGTGCAGGTCAGGCCATCGGCGCAAACGCAATTCTGCTCCCCGAACTCGTTCAGGTCCAATTCAAGTCCTTGTGGGATGACGCGCCTCAGGTCCTCTACTGCATCGTCGAAACCGTCTTCCGCTCCAACTTCAGGCGCCCGTCAAGCTGCCCAAGATACGTATCCGAGATATCCGAGCAGCGAGCCTCCGCATCGCACAGGTTCACAAGGCGAAGCTGCGCGGCTCCGACTGGTGGGTTGCCGTGAAGATACAGCAGCCGGACGTCGTGCGCCAGAAATGGTGGCACCTCACGACTTACGAGGGCGCGAGGTGACTCTACGACCGCTGGTTCGAGCTCCCCGTCTATTTCCTCGTCGACTATACCTCGGATCACCTTCGCCAAGAGCACGACTTCATCCGGGAGGCGGACAACGCACGACGGACGGCTGCGTCGTGCGCGCGGACCCGAGCTTTGCGCAGCGCGTGCGTACGGGCAGTACTCGACGAAGCGGGTCACTACAGTGTCTTGCGACCCGTTGGGAGACGCCACCGCTACCGGGCGTGGACGCTGTCTGACTGCTCCAGGGAGGCGTGCGCGCTGTCATGCAGACCATGGTGAAGCTGTTCAGCGCGCAGATGTTCAGCTCGGACTGGGTGCACTGCGATCCTCACCCCGGTAGCGTCCTTAGTTGCGCCCAATCCCTCGAAGCCGACCCAGCCGCAGCTGGTGCTCCTCGACCACGGATTGTACGTGGGCATCTCGAAGGAGATGCGCCGGCAGTGGGCGTCCGTCTTCAAGGCCATCCTCGACGGCGACCGCGCCGAGTTCGACATCTGGGTAACGACATACAACTACAACTTGCAGCGACCGTCCTATCCTCTGCTATGAAAATGCATCTTAGGGTCAGTTCGCATGAACAGGTTTGTGTCGCGACGTACGTGGTCATCCATCAATCCGTCTCGGCCAGCTTGTACCAGCGCGGCTCGCGAGCTGGCCCTTCGAGCTCCAGCTCGTCCGCAATCATCTCGACGGCCTCCGGCGTCGGAAGCTGACGTTCACTCGGCTTCGAGCGAAGGTCCACCAGCGCGATCACGTAGTCGACCATAGGGTGACTCGTGTCCATGAAGGCGACAGCGCCGAAGCTGCGATAGCGGCTCAGTCCTTTGCATGCCGGTCCGCGAATTGATTGCATCAAAAGATTCTCTCACGGCACCCGGCGTCCATCGCTCAACCCCGTCTTGACACTCATGAAGGCCCCAAGCACTCACGCCAGTATATACGTCGTCGGAAACAGTTCCAATGAAAAGAAGTCTGTTTGGAACAGCGACCATCTTGTCCTAGCCTCAACGCCCAATCTACCGCGTCTCACGCCGTCTTCGTGAACCATCTATGACTTGTTGGCGCAAGCCCTCAGAACGTCTTCCACAGCTAGCTGCGCCGCTCGGACTTGTCATACACTCGGGAGAAGGTTCGCTACAAGCAAACTCCTCCCCCAACCTCCCTCCAGACCCCAGAAGTACCAAAAGCGCTCGATACTGGCGCAAGGATCGGCGTCCTCTGGGCGATGGCCAGCATCTTGAACGTGCCCGCCATGGTGCGTAGCTGGCTGTATCCCGATCACTCCTCACTGACTTCGAGACGTAGTGCGGGCCGATAACTTTGGACCACTCTATGAACTCTGCTCCGCCAAGAGCGTGTCTATACCACAACTCTTCGAGAGCGCGTCGCAGAAAGGCTCTACAACCTACTGAAGAAGAACGGGCGCTTATACATCAGAATCGGTACGTGCATCGTACTCCCCCACTGTTCTCTTTGAGCTAAACTTGCGCAGGTCGGGCGATTGGCGCCAACGCAGCTTTGCTTCTCAAGCCGTTTCAAGTCGAATCTCAGTCCCCCTTCGACGATCCGCCCGAGGTCCCCTACTCTGTCGTCCGGGAATCCGTCTTCCGCTCCAACTTCAGGCGCCCGTCAAGCTGCCCAAGATACGATCCGAGATATCCGAGCAGCGAGCGCCCGCATCGCGCAGGTTCACAAGGCGAAGCTGCGCGGCTCCGACTAGTGGGTTACCGTGAAGATACAGCAGCCGGACGACGTGCGCCAGACATGGTGGGACCTCACGACTTACGAGGGCGCGAGGTGACTCTACGACCGCTGTTTCGAGCTCCCCGTCTACTTTCTTGTCGACTATATCTCGGACCACCTTCGTCAGAAGTTCGACTGCATCCGGGAGGCGGTCAACGCACGGCGGACGGCTGCTTCGTGCGCGCGGACCCGAGCTTTGCGCAGCGCGTGCGTACGAGGAGTACCCAGCGAAGCGGGTCACGACGGTGTCTTGCGACCCGTTGGGAGACGCCACCGTTACCGGGCGTGGACGCGGTCTGACCGCTCCAGGGAGGCGTGCGCGCTGTCAGGCGAACTACAGTGGAGCTGTTCAGCTCGCACTGCGTGGATCGTGCTCCTCGCCCCGGGATCCTCATTTGCGCCACTCCCTCAGAACCGACGCAGCTGCAGCCCGTGCGTCTGGACCCCGGCTTGCACGGTTGTGTCTCGGAGATGCGCCAGTACTGGGCGTCCCTCTTCAAGGCCGTGCCCGTGCTGAGGTCGAGTACGTCGTCAGCCAGCGAGGCGTCGGGCTCAGCATGGGCGACCTCTTCGCATTCTTTGCGCTCATGCGGCCCATCCGGCTGATGGTCGCGCGCACCGGGCAGCCCATCTTCCCCAAGAAAGCGACGAGAGGCTACAAGCGCGATGTGCCTCCACGCCATAGCAGTGCTCGTTCGCTGAAAGGTCGCGCTGCGCGGCTTCCCGCCGACACGGACTGCGTGACGAAGGTGCTCGTGTTCCTGCGCTTCGTGCGCATGGTGCAGGGCAACAACCAGTCGCTCGGCCCGCCCGTGAACCCCATCCGCATCACCACGGCGTACGCGTCGCGCTCGCGAAGTTGTCGACCTTCAGCTTGGGCAGCGCTTGCATGCGTGGTGACAGCACTTTGTCTTGCAGACGATCACGTTCTCGTCGGACGTGGTGTTCCACTGGGTGCGCATCAAGCAGTACTTGGGACGCGTGCGCGAGTTCGAGGTGGGCTTCGAGGACGAGCTGGAGAGCATCATGCGTCGGACCGCGAAGGGGGGACGAGGAGACGTTTGCTGGATAGGCTATCGTCTATCTGATACTACGATTTGCACTGTTCAATACATGTTGATAATACTGTCTAATCGGAGCGCAGGCATTCGCCTTATCTCTGCTCGTCATTGCGAAGTCTGGCCAGTTCGCCCACGAGATGCGAGCCTTGTTCACCCATCCAGACGCGCGAAATTCTGCTTCGTACCAGTTTGATTCTCGGTGTCTGGTCTTATCCCGACGTTTCTGGTCAGGGAGTAGGGCGCACATTGACGCGCAACGCTTGTGAATCCAGTGCGTAGCGAACAACCTCTAAAATGCTATATCTGCAACGCCCATGTAAGGACAACATCGTATTCGAAGACAGGTCAGTTTCATACGGTAGTCCTAGCCAACAATCTCTCCATCGTCACCCTCAGCTTGGAAGCTTATAGGCGCATCTCCGTAAAGCTTGTCCTTCCGACGCCGGATGAAGGCAGCATCGAGTCGAGACACTATGCTGTCGTAAGGGATACTCTCCGAAAGCTTCTGTAGTACGTCCATCCGAAGTGAGGCCATCGGTTGCGACGACTTGTCCGGCCGTAGGATGCGAATGTCGGTCGCATCCGGGAAAGTCGCGAACACACGTAGCATGGACGGCGGCCCCGAACCATCCACCGGTGTGCATAGATCAAGCGTTGGGTACTGGGGGCGGTTGATCGCATCCCTTACCTGTGAAATACAGCTCAGTCTACATAGATGATCCCGGGGAGAAAGAGGCGTACGTTGAATAGATGCGCTGAGTCCAGGCTATCCAAGACGTGCTGGATGACGGTGATGGGCACATCGACGTGCTGATTCTTGAGCAAGATCGTGAGCGCAACGTAGAACGTCCGACTCTCTCCAACTTGAAGCGCGAACAGAAGGTCGGCGTGGCTGAAGCCTGCAGCGATGCAGAACGGCTCCGACGCAAAGCCTCCCAACCACTGCGGCGATTCCATTGCCCAGGGGCCATCTGCGTCTGCGCCAGGAAACGAGGTGACGTATGGGATAGCCTGTAGTTCGCGCCCGTTGTTGGAACGCGTGAGGCGCACGAGTTTGCACACCTGATCTACCCACTGTGGAGCAGGGTCGGGGAACGCAAATATGTCGCACAGTCGCATACGTCCTTGCAGGGCAAGAAGTAGCAAAGGAACGGCAGCAATGTGGAATGACTTGTGGACCGGAGGGCAGCGTAGCCCAGACGCAGCAGAGCTGCTCAGGAAGCCGTATGTGGGACCCCAGCGATGAAATAATACGTCCGCGACAGGAAAGACAAAGAGCGGTTCGTTGACGACAACTTCACTCGCGTCGGGTCGCGTAAATGTTGCAAATTCAAGCGAGACCAGATGTACGCAATCCTCCGCAAAGTGAACGGCGTCTTGTCCCAGCGTCATTAATCGATTCAGGGCTGTCTGCGCAGAAGACCACGCCTGCAAATCTGGCAAAGATGAGCGGATGGACATGTCGACGATTGGATGCCTACCTTGAGAGAGAATTTGGGCTGGATCGTACCGACCACGACTGCCCACCACAATACTACACTCCTTCCTCGCCGCGGCGCTCGTATGGCGGGGGCCATCTGCGGGATTGACTTTGCCGAACACACACAGATATGTGTTCAACAGGGTGTGCGGATGACGATAACCAGCGGCCATCAAGCAATGGACAAAGAGGGCTGTGATGCGGTATCTAGAGACAAGTGATGAGTTTGTCTTCGTGAGTACAAGGCGGCCTACTGCTCTCACCGGCCTCGAAGCCAAAGACATATACGACGTAGGAGCATTTCCCCGCACGCCGAAGAAATCAAACGAGGGGGCAGATACCGTCGCACGTAGTTCAAGTGCTCATCGGGTTCATTGAAAGAACCCGTGTCTGTGCAGAGTCGATAACCCAGCGCGTCAAGCTTGTCCAATGGCATTCCCGATGGGCGACCTGCTAGTATGAGAGTAAGGTCTGCGTGGCGATCCCAGGCCCAGGCCATCTCCTGTACAGCACTCGAGCTTCCGAAATGATCGGGGTACTGGAGGCAGGGATGTTGGACATCGTCAACAACACAGAAAATCGGCTGGTCAACACCAAGCTTGGATCGAATGTCGAGGAGAGTATCCGTGATCCGGCCTTCGAGGTAAGGCAGGCTGGCGTCATGGACAGTGACGCGAACCGAGAGGGTCCTGAATATGTCCCGTTTCACCAAAGGTATGGGGGCCAGTTGTAAGGCCAGCCAGCGGATGCGGGTGTCAGTGTCGTTCGGTGAAGGGGCACAATTGAGGAACAATTGAAACATCGTAAGCCTGGCCAGAAGGACCTGCAAGAAGACGCGCCGAGCGAGGTGAATATTACGAGCGACAACATCGGCAGTAGCGAGTCCCGTGAATTTCTTCGTCGACTGCATGCGATGAAGTCCTGCAGAGATAGCCTCGTACAGGTCGGACGACCCAGGAGATAGTGGCTGTAGGAAAGATGGTAGGTACAGACCCCAGTTCCTCGAGAGGCCCTCGAATAAAAGACGGGTCTTTCCTGCTCCCGCGCCGTTTAGAAATATTCTGCTGAAATTTAAAACATCGACCACGCTGTTTGGATTATGTGCCTTACGTGTGATGGCCTGGCTGAAAGAGGTTCCTCAACCGTTGCGCCGTAGTCGGCATATCGAATTGAGGCCACAGGTCATGCATAACAAGACAGGGCTTGGAATCGTCTAAGCGAGGAATATTCAGAGAGGCGATGAAATCCGCGTAATCCCCTGAACAAGCGGTCGTAGGCGTCCAAGAAGGCAGCCGTACGTCACTCTTGGCGAAATTTTCGATGATCGTCCTATGATCGCGCTTGAATTCCTCTATGACGCGGTCAACAGTGTTGTCGGACGAGATTTGAGGCCTATACGAGCGCAATGCCGTGTTGTCGAATCGCAAAAGACCTGTGAAGTGTTGGATTACCCTCCTTGTGGCATTACGGGTACACGCACCTGACGAAGCGACGATGCTACTATTCTGTGTCTCGACGGCTTTCCTGACGAGCAGCTCGATGTCAGGATGATCGGCCAGAAGTTGGATGCAGCCCTGCGGCGTCACATAATCAGGATCCAAGGGTTGCATACGTCGTCGAAAAAGAGCTTCAAGCAATTGGGATAGCACATGAGCGTAGTCATGCTTGTCCCTCGCAGCGCAAAGCAGGACGCTTTGGATCTCATCATCGGCCATGATGATTCGGGACAAGATGGACGATGCGCGCGTGTGAACATTACACGTGACTATACGGAGGCGGAGATCCTTCGCACACGCCTCATCCGATTGCAACCACGACCGACTCAGAGCTCACTAGCGCTCTATGCGCAAGTAATGGCGGCGCATCTCACTGATGCGGATATATATCGACGCACAGCACATCTTGATCCTACCAACTTGTACGACGCCAGCACTATCATTCACCTTGTCTCGATTGGTCTGGTCAATCCGGCGCCAACCCTTGTTGATTGTCATGATGCCCTCCATCGCCAACAAGACCGTCTGATACGCTTGGTCAAACAAGCTCATTCCACAAGAGCTTATGGGGTCCTGCGCCACGTACTGGGTAGGTCACAACACTCATAGTCTACCGCCAAAATTATTCATGTCACTCGCAGACGAAGGTCCTCAAGTCTGGTCCATGGTGGTGGATTCAACGACGCCAGACGACTTTCTCGATGAGATCAAGCAATCAATCGTTGAGATCGTTGACAACAGACGTTCGCTACCGCTCTGGATGTATCGCGGCGACGATAAGGATGCTGCCAAGTTCTATGGCGCGCAGAAAATCCCATCGCACAGCAAAACGTCAGATCTTCCGTTCTTTTTGCTTCACAATCTAGGAGACGCTCCACAGGAGCAAGTGGACGCAATCTTCGGAGAATCGGCCTCGTGCGTAACAAACCTGCCTTTCTGTACGAAAGACAAACTGATAGCACTCGTTTCTAGATATATATGCGACGCACCAGGGGCAGGGAAGACACGCCTCCTTTTGGAAGGACTAACCATGCATTGGGGCTTCTATATGACCTGCGCCTTGAAGGATCCTACACACATTGGTTCGCCGGATATGCAATCTGCACTCGGCGCTACCAGAGATCGCCCGGTGACCGCCTATACTCTGCTCGATACGGACCCACTCTGGGCTCAGTCATCAATTGAATCACGAGTATCCGCTGTTTTTCTCGCTCGCCTCCACGTCTTCCTCCTTCTCTTGCAGATGTCCTCTAGGCCCGGACGAGTTCTATCTGACAAGGACGTCAGAGTCCTTTGGCTTCGTCTGCAACTCGACCCAGCCATCCTTCGCGATCGAGCTGGACACGACGTCTTCCTTGATCTTGCGGTGTGTCTCCTCATCGACGCCGTGCAGAAAGACAAGGATCTGGACAACGAGGCACGTACGACTATGGAAGAGGTCAGAATTTGCCTTTGCGCGAGGGGGTACTCGTCAGACCGCTTCTACATAGTGCTCGATGAAGCTCAGGAACCCGCTCGCGTCTACTCCCAATTTTATGGCTGCTCAGGATCTCCCGTAGATGGTGATCGGGTGACACCCGAGTCTTTTGCAGCCAGCAGTGTCATGCCACCCGGGTTTAAAAGCTTATCATCTGGAGCCTTGCCCTCGCCACCCGGAGCACCCTCATCACACGAGGTAGTCGAAAATTCGCTCCTGGGCTTCGTCATCACACACATCGGCTCCGTCCTCACCCGTTCCATTATCGTTCCGACCGGGACCAGTCTCACCAGGGCCGACGTGGTTCGAGCGCTCGGACGTGAAGGAGTGATAGCAGCTGAAACCGTAGGCAGTGGAGTACACATGTCTCTCGGAGGCTTCGATTCATACCCCCAGCTTGAACGCTTCACTACCAAAGTCTTACCACCGCTGTTTCGGGAGAGAAATCGTTATCTCCTACGAAGAGCGTTCAAATGGCTACGCGGCAGGTACGTATTCTAATTCCGCTATCCTATACAAATTTCTGATCCATCCCAAGGTATCGATTCGCTGTTGCGTTCATTGCAATCTTGATGCAAAGCCAGCTCCAGTACGGGCATCAACTGTTGGACCACCTGGTGCGTCACTGCACAGGCTACATGCCCAGTGACGGGTATCTCGCGGTCCGCATGAGTTCAGGAGAAAGGTTGCTCCCTGACATCGCCATCCCGAATGCGACATTACAGTACGCGCTGCGTACTATCGTCGGGATGAATTATCATAGATTAGAGAGAAAATGTGAGTTTTAACGACATATATGGCGCATCACGCGCCTTAACACGATCTCCACAGCGGACATTCAGCAGAAATTCTTGGCGGACATCGCCGGTAACATATTCGACAAGTTGATTAGGTCGACGGACCAGCATGTCGTAAAGGGCAGTGATTACCCGGATACGATTCTCGAAATGGGGCTGGCTCGCATAACTTGGATACCCCCTGGCTCGGACGAGTAAGTACCCATGGACCATTATTCGGCTATACTCATTGTGGCCCTGTAGTGCTGCGTTGGAGAACACTGGAGGGTCAACGGGCCAGTTCATCGCCGGGGGCTGGTCGGCGGATATCAACGAGCCGCTGGTACTACTAGGGCTTGAGCAGTACTTGAACTCAATTCCCTCCGGTGTGCACACGAGTTTCCACCATTTCGCCAGAGATATCAAGCGCGATGGGAATAAATGCAACGGCTGGGAGAATTTCGTTGCTCAGGGCTTCATTCAACTTTTCTCCGGAGAGAAAGATCCCGCACTCGACGAGCTCTTCATTTTCTGCGATCCGGGCCGGCACACGGAGTTGGCGAAGCAGACTGTCAAGCTGGTTGGGGTGATCACTGACTGGCCCGCGGACGTTGGTTGGGCGGCGGGGGAACTTGCGAACGCCAGACTTGCGGCGCAAAGTCAGACAGGATCGCGACCTCGGGAACCCCGGCGACCGTTCTGCTACATAGGCCAGGGCAGTCCAAATTCTGCGCGGACGTTGCAGTGGCTGAAGACCTTGCCAACCACCTTCGTCTTCCCCGACAACCTTTGCGGCCCCGACCTGATCTTCGTCCTTCAGCTCTCTAACGGCAAGTATGTGTGGGTCGCTGTGCAGTGCAAATATCACACTAGGCCGTCGCCAACCCTGACAGCAGAAAAGGATCTCATGCGCCAAGCCATTCGCAGCATAACGCCGGAATTGTTCTACAGGGTCAGGAAGGTTTGCACTAATACTCGATCTTCGACTTGAACTCGACTAAGTCTCAAATAATCCTCAGGAGGAGGAGAAGGAGGATGCTCCTGGCGCATCGGCGCCCGTTTCCATCGACGAGGAGGCGAAAGCATCGTCCGGAGAGCCGTCGAAGGCATCATCAGGAGATGCCTTGGAAGAGCTGTCAGATCTTACGGATCTATCGTCGGATGAGGAATTAGAGGAGACGCTGGATGAATCATCGGAAGGGTCGCCGCCTGAGCCATTGGAAGGGCAGCCTAAGCCATCGGAAGGGCCGCCGGATGAGCCATTGGCAGGATCCAAGCCCTCACCCAAAAAGAGGCAAGCGTTCGAGCCACTGTCCGACCCGGAGGCCATGACGAAAAACGCTGAAATGCTCCGCTGCCTTGATGCTTTGCCGAATCGCGAGCTGCACCTGGCCGGAGAGCACAGTCTGCTCCGCGCGATCGTCGTGCATCCACTGCTGGGCCGCCTGGAGCGCTTCCGCGACTACAAAGACTCGCATCCCCTTGTGGAGCTCAGGATCGACCCCTGGAGACAAAGTACTCGACACATGGCACCGCAGGATTGCCTGGTAGAGCCGCTGTATACCGACGTCGTACTGCAGCTAGAGGCCGACGGTAAGTGTCAGCTCCCGCAGGGCGTCTCGTTGCAGGACAGATACGACGCTGCGTGGGATTTCCGCATGAAGAAGCTGGCAACGCCCCTCAAGCGCAACCTAGTCCCCGCGTCTGCATTCCCGACGTCGACATCGGTACGTTTCTATTCCTTGAGACAACGGGGATTGCGGCTAATTCGTTCGTCAGCCATCGGCATCGAGGTCATTGCGCCGGTCGGCCAGACCCACGCCCTCCACTGCGCCTGACGCTGTCGCTGGTCCTTCTGCAGGTTCCGCTCGCGGCCCTTCGGTCAGAGACGATCGTGCTGAGCGACAACAGACCGATGTGGATGATGATGAACCCGAGCGCAAGCGCCAGAAACGTGGACCAGCGCGTGGAAAGCGTCAGACTACTGTACCGCGGCGGCCTCGCGATCGCTAGAATGCCAGCTTGGCCAGCTTGATTAGCAGAAGGCGACGGCGGCTACTCGCGATTGTTCATATGTCATTGAAAGACCTTCCTTAGTACTGTATCTGACTCATTGTAAATTCGCAAACATTTCCTTCGACAACTCCAAGGTCGCGATTTCCGCCTCCAACGTCTTGCGCTTATCAGCATTGGCCGTGCGCACGTTCTCCGGGACGTTTTGCTCATAGTCCGCCTGCGACTCGGTCTTGACGATCTTTTGGTACGCCAGACGCACAACATCGAGCTTCTTGTCGCACTTCGAGATCTCAACGTCGAGGTCGACAAGACCCTACACGACGCGTCAGTCCTTGCGTTAGCATGCAAAGGACCAGGGCTCACTCGGACAAGTGTGTGGATGGCGACAGTGGGGGTGACGACGGCGGCACCGCAGCCTTCAGGAATATCCTTGAGCTCGCGCACGACCTTCGCGGATTTGCAGCCCTTCGTCAACGCGACGATTGTGGGCACCTGAGACTCAAAGAGCGCCGCGTCCGCGTCAGACTGGGCGAATATGAAGACTGAGGGTCGCGGTCAGCAGCGCGTACAGTCAGTCGAACGGTCACGTACACTGGATGTCATTCTGCAAGCTGTACGACGCCGCGAGCGACCGCCCGGTCTTCAACGCGGAGAAGACAAGGTCAAACTGCTTCTCCGCCTCGTCGAAGGTGAAGTCGGGGCTCTGGTGAGGGAATAAGATCAGTAAGGGGCATGCATGAGCCGTTGGGTGTGTACGTACAGATTCAGGGAACTTGGACAGCATGATCGAAGGCGTCGAGTCGTTCGGTCGTCTGGGCAAGCGCTGCCACAGCTCCTCCGTCACGAACGGCATGAAGGGATGCAAGAGCCTGAGGCCGTGGTCCAAGCAGGTGTACAGGGTTTCTTGAGCAGACCGTCTTGTCTCGACCGACGCGCCCTCGTCCGTCATCGGCTTCATCGCCTCCTGCAAGGAGGTCAGTATCGGTCTCGTAGCGCAGACCGCAGATGGACGCACGATGTAGACGTCACAGAGCTCATATAGCCAGAAGTTGTACGCCGCCGTGGTCGCCATCATGAAGTTGCGCTCCGTCATCTGCGCGTTGAGCTCCTTCGCGGCGACGTTCAGCTTGTGCAAGATCCACTTCTCGACGAGGCTCTCCTTCCCGGTGGGCTGGACATGCATGTCAGCTATCGAACGCTCCTACGCCTACTCAGCGCACGCACCTTCGCCGTCGGCTGCGGCACGAACGACTCGTCGAGCTTCAGCATCGCGAACTTCGTCGCGTTGAAGATCTTGTTGCAGAACTTGCGGTACCCCTCCACGCGCAGGATCTCCAAGTTGATGTCGCGCCCGCCGCCCGAGTACGCACACAACGCAAAGCGCAGCGCGTCCGTGCCGCACTGCGGGATGCCCTTCGGGAAGTCCTTCTTCTGGCCCTCCTTCGCCTTCTTGATCTCCTTCTCGTCGAGGTTGCCCTCGAGGAGCTGCGCGTGCAGCTTCTCGAGCTCGCAGCCCTGGATCACGTCGAGCGGGTCGATGACGTTGCCCAGCGACTTGCTCATCTTGCGCCCGTGCGCGTCGCGGATCATGGCGTGGCAATAGACCTCGCGGAAGGGCATCTGGTCGGTGAGCTTGAGGCCGAGCATGACCATGCGGGCGACCCAGAAGAAGAGGATGTCCCAGCCGGTCTCGAGGACAGAAGACGGGTAAAAGTTGCGGTAGTCGAATGTCTGGAAGGAAGGAGGGTCAGGTATGTGCACGACACAGGCCAATGATATACACGCACGTTTTCTGGCCAACCCATGATGGAGAAGGGCCAAAGGCCGGAAGAGAACCACGTGTCCAAGACGTCTTCGTCCTGCTCGAGAGTGAAGGGCTTGCCGTTGGCGAGAGTCTTGGCGCGCTCCGTCGCCTCTTCCAGTGTCCGCCCAACCACCCAATGCTTGCCATCGATTTTCTGTCCGACAGTGAGCAAGCGGGCCGGACGCATGCGAGGGAGCGCTCACGTCCTGCTCCTCGCCTTCAACGTTGACGAAGTATGCCGGTACACGATGACCCCACCATAGCTGACGCGAGATACACCAGTCCTGGATGCCCTCCAACCACCGGTACCACTCATTCTCGGACTGCTTCGGTTGGATGAGGAGTTCGCCGGCTCTTGTGCGCTGGAAGAACTGATAAGATCTCTGGTATCCAGCCTCATGTGTGGGACTGACCTTGATCGCTTCCTCCGCGAGAGGCTTGCAGTTCACCCACCACTGTGGCTTGAGAATCGGCTCGATGACATCTCCGGACTTGCTGTAGTATACTCGTGAGCAGGCCGTACGCTACAAGGTTAGCGCACCGCACATACCTGCATATAGGGATCTGCATCGGGTTGTCCTTCTTCTCCACAAACAGACCAGCCGCCTCGAGTGCCTTCACGACCTCCACGCGCGCCTTGAACCTTGGCATGCCCTACGAAACCTCGTAAGCGCCCTGCTCCGAAGCCCAATCACGCAGTACGTACCGCGAACTTCTCGCCCGCGTTCTCGTTGAGGGTACCGTCGTCGTTGAGGATGTTGATGAAAGCGAGGTTATGCCTTGTACCGACGGCGTAGTCGTTGGGGTCGTGCGCGGGGGTGATCTTCACGGCACCGGTACCAAATTCCATGTCGACGGCTTCCGCGTCGGTGATGATGGGCATCTTGCGGCCGGGGATGAAGGGGTGGATGGCGAACTTGCCGTGCAGGTGCTTGTAGCGCGCGTCGTCGGGGTGGACGGCGATGGCAGTGTCTCCGAGCATGGTTTCCGGACGGGTGGTGGCAATGATGATCTTCTCGTCTGGGAAGCTGAATGAGGAAGATGTGCGAGGGGGAGATGGCGCAAACGCACCTGAGTCTTCTATGGGGTATGCGAAAGAGGTGATGACACCGAACTCGACCTTCTCCTTGTACCCGGGGACGGACAGAAACTCGCGACCGTTGAGTGCTTTTTGGTCGACCTGTGTTTGAGTGAGTGGGGAATGATGGGAATACAGTAGCAGCGCACCTCAAGGTTGGACAACGTTGTGTTCAGCCGCACGCACCAGTTGACGAGGCGGTTGGCGCGGTAGATGATTCCGTCTTCGTGCAACCGGCAGAAGTTCTCGATGACAGCGCGGTAGAGTGGGGGATCCATAGTGTAAGCCTTGCGTGACCAGTCGTAGGAACCGCCGAGCCTGCGTAGTTGGTTGGAGATACGGCTCATGTAGCTGCAGGTCGAGTCAGTACACTGCAGCGGCTGAAGCTTCGGCTACGCACTCATCCTTCCACTCCCCGACCTTCTCCACGAACTTCTCGCGTCCGAGGTCATGTCGCGTCTCTCCGGTAAGCTTGAACAACCGCTTCTCAACCACGGACTGGGTGGAAATGCCTGCATGGTCGAACCCGGGGACGAAGAGCGTGCGGTAGCCCCGCATACGGTGCCAACGCACAAGCGAGTCTTGGATGGCGGTCGTCAACGCGTGTCCAATGTGCAGGCTACCAGTGACGTTCGGTGGTGGCGAGGGCATAACGAATGTCGGGCTGCCGTCGTCTTCCTTCGGCTTGAAGTAGCCCTGCGCCTCCCACCAGGCATACCAGGCCGTCTCCACCGCCGTCGGGTTGTACCCCGCGGACATGGGCTGCGACAGGTCCTTCTTCTCCCCGGCCGGGGTGGTGTTCACGAACTCCTGCTCATCGGCCTTCTCCTTCTTCAACTTCTCCTTGGTGGACTTGGGAGCGGCGGCTGTCTTGAGGGCCTTCGCAGCAAGCTTGGCCTCCTTCTCGAGCCGTTTGGCCTCCTTCTTGGCGGCGGACTTGGTCGTGGGGGCCGCGGACGCCTCAGGTACTGTAGACATTGCTCTGCGAAAGATGGCGGTCGACAAGCCTCTCAGAGCATTTACCGCCATCGATCATGACTCGATCGGGATTCGGACGTGACGGACAAGTCACTTGAACAATGACAACGTGATCAAAAGGCAATATGTGGCGTGGAAAGACCGACGCGTGCCAGTGTACACTTGAAGGCTTGTTTGCTTCCACCTTGACGGCTTGTAGCAGAGCATTCATGAGCAGAGCCCTCCTGGTTGCACTTGATGGCGCTCTTTTAGTATGCGGAAGGTTTGCGAGTCGCCACAGGACGCAGCTACGCGCTCATTAAGTTGAGATCAGCTGCACACGTGATCGCGTTAGAGGGGAGACTGGCTCTACGAAGGCTGACAGATATGACGATAAGAAGACATGAAGATGGTATAGAATCCTGGCATCAGAGATGTATCAGCACCTGAGAGCAGATCCTGGAATGTGACCGGAGCAGGTCAACGTTCTGCAATAGTCGGAAGGTGGACTAGAAACCCATCACAGTCAATAGGGCTTGTTAGAGTATTTGCATTTAACTATCATTGGAAAATAGGTCGTTCCAGAGGGGATGGGTCGCTTGCCATGGAGTGGTTGTGGAAGTCAGGAAGAAAAGGGAAAGTCAACTTTGCACGTGGTGACGGAGCCAAAATACCATCAGGCGCCCGATGCCTGATCGAAATTTCTTGGACGGGCCTCGCCTTCCCGCGTTCGCTGACGTCCGTCCTCATACCCCCTCTCCCTCTCCATCATGGCACGCGCGGGGAAGAACTTTACGACGAAACCGTCGAAGAAGGGCAAACATGACAAGAAGCTGAAGGACCAAGTTTTGGCGCTGGGCGGTACGGAGGGCGATTATGATCTCGTGAAGGATGCGGACAAGGAGCCGACTGTAGGGAAGGGTACTGCTGAAGACGTATGTTTCAAAGTCATTGTATTGTATGTCCACTCACCTTATCACTAGCCCGCTCTGTCTCGCGAGGTTTCCAAGTTCCTCAAGGGTCTGAAGAGTGGGGGCGCGGTCGATGACGATGCGGACGATGATCCATCTCCCCCCAAGTACACGAAGAAGGATAAGAAGGACAAGAAGCGGAAGGCCGCAGAGAGTGCACCTTCATCGTCTACTACCGAACCGAAATTACACAAGAAGGATGACAAGCCGCAGGGGAAGCACGCGAAGGGGAAGGAAACCAAGCCAGATGGGAAACAGCGCAAGGGCAAGGAGATCGAGAAGGCTGCGGAGGTCGCTGCCCTCGAACCTCCCAAGCCGCGCGTCGTGCTCCCGGAGAAGGTTACTGTGACTGGCAAGTTCGCCATTCCCCCAACCTCGCACTGGTACTCCATCCTCGAGCCTCTCGGACCTGCGCCCAACGCCCCCTCACCTTCCGATCTCGCCGCGCTAGCTTCGAAGGCCGCTCGCTTGCACGAAGCCGATGTCGCCGCCTACCGCGCCTCGTCTGCATCCAACTCCGCGTCGGAGGCGCACTTCCTGTCGAACATCATCCAGTCCGGTACATTGTCCGATCGGCTCAGCGCTTTGACGCTGCTCGTGCAGAGCAGTCCGCTGCATAACACGCAGGCGCTGGAGACGCTGAAGGGCATGGGCGAGCGCGGGAAGGGCAAAGGCGGACGCGAGGAGAGCCTGAAGGCCCTGCGATCGGTGGTGGATTGGTGGGTCGGAGGCGGTGCGCCAAGGAGGAAGCTCAAGTGAGTGCGCGCGTTCAGACCAGCGCGCCATGTACTCACGCCCTCTAGGTACTTCCGCGATCAACCACTTACGCATCCAGACGTGACGGACGAGCACCTCATCGTATGGCACTTCGAGGACTGGCTGAAGAAGTACTTCTTCTCTATCCTCCAAATTCTGGAGGTACGCCTCTTCGCCGCCTGATCAGACTCACGTCGCTAACGATCCGTCAGGCCTTGTCCTTGGACACCCTAAGCTACGTTCGCCTGCAAGCGCTGAACCTCATCACCACCCTCCTCCGCGAGAAGCCCGAGCAGGAGCAGAACTTGCTTCGCCTGCTCGTCAACAAGCTCGGTGACCCCGAACGCACCGTCTGCTCGCGCGCCTCCTACCACATCCTCCAGCTTCTGCAGCAACATCCGTCGATGAAGGGCGTCGTCGTCCGAGAAGTCATCAACCTTGTCATGCGTCCCGCCGCCGCCCCTGCGCCAGCCGCACCCGCCGGCGGGTCTTCCTCTGGCAAGCACCTCCGCTTCGATGCGCCCTCGTCCGCCAAATCGAAGAGCGCCGCCCCGGCCCCGAAGACGGCGGGCAACCCACACGCACGCTACTATGCTGCAATTACTTGCAACCAGATCGTGCTCGCGCCGAACGACCGCGACGTCGTGCACGCGCTCGTCAACTTCTACTTCGACATGTTCAAGGAGCTGCTCGGTGAGAAGCCCGAGGGCGACGGCGATGCTGCGTCCGAGTCCGGCACCCCCGCGCCCGAGCTCGATAAGCACGGACGGGTGAAGGACAAAAACGTGCTGAAGAAAAAGAAGGGCGGCGCACCCGCGAAGGACAAGAAGGGCAAGGGCAAGATGGCTGCGGGCGCCGCGGGCTTCGCCGAGGTAGAGGACGCGCAGAGCAAGCTGATCTCCGCGATCCTGACGGGCGTGAACCGCGCGCTGCCGTTCGCGCGCCTCGACTCGGCGGACGCGGCGCTGAACAAGCATATTGACACGCTGTTCTTCATCACGCACAAGTCGACGTTCAATATCTCGCTGCAGGCGCTGGTGCTGATTCAGCAGATCGCGGCGTCGCTGGGGATGCACCAGGCGTCGAGCGCGGCGGCGAAGGCGATCATTGACCGGTACTACCGCACGTTGTACGCGTCGCTGCACGATGCGCGGCTTGCGAGCTCGGCGAAGCAGGCGATGTACTTGAATCTGCTGTTCAAGTCGTTGAAGGCAGATTCGAGCGCGGAGCGCGTGAAGGCGATGGTCAAGCGACTCGTGCAGCTTCTCGCTGCAGGCGGCAATGGTGCGACCGAGTTCGTCGCTGGCGGATTGTATCTTCTCGGCCAGGTGCGTCGTGAAGACAAACTATCCGCTCTATGTTGCTCACACGTTTGGCAGCTCTTCGACTCAGTGCCAGGTTTGCGCAGTATGGTAACCGACATACCTCCTGCGTCTGCTACCGAGACCTACGATGCCCGAAAGCGTGACCCTCTGTTCGCCCACGCGTCCGCAAGTCCGCTCTACGAACTCGTACGTACTATCTGTACTCATCAATCTCTCTCACTAAGCCATTCCAGCTCCCGCTCACCCACCACTACCACCCCGCCGTTGCCCTTCACGCACGGCAGCTGCTCGCCGGCCAGCCGCTTACCGCCAGCGCAGACCTCTCCCAAAATACGCTCACCCACTTCCTCGACCGCTTCGTCTACAAGAACCCCAAGAAGCTCAAGGCCGACGACAATGTCGCCGTATCTGGCAAGGCGCGCGGCGCGAGTGCGATGCAGCCTGCGGCGAGCGGCGTCGACGGCACGGCCGTGAAGCTGATGCGTGGGGAGGTGCCCGGTGTGGCGCCGCTGGTGACGGACGCAGCGTTCTTGAGGAAGAGGGAGGAGGAGGTGCCGGTGGATGAGGTGTTCTTCCATCGGTATCTGACGAGGAAGCAGAAGGGGAAGGTGCAGGCGGAGGATGAGGAGCCTGAGGAGAGCGCAGAGGAGGATGCGGGTGTGGCCGAGTCTGAGGAGTCCGACGCGGAGGACAGTGATGAGGAGGATGACAACGGTCCTTTCATCGACTTAAGTGACGACGAGCAGACTGAGGCACCGAAGAAGGCTGCTGAGGAGAAGGGCGAGGATGAAGACGATAATGAGACGGATGATGAGGAGGAGGCCGAGATCTGGAAGGTGAGGTTGATCGGTTTGCGTCTACCAATCGCATGCTGATCTCGTTCAGGCCATGAAAGCTAGCATGCCGAAAGCTGGCGACGATGATGACCTTGATCTCATGGACGACAGCGACGAGTCGGACGACGTCCCCTCAGGCCTCGATGGTGAAGATTCCGACGAGGTACCCTCTGGTCTCGACAGTGGGGAGGATGAGGACGCCGCTGCGTCGGCCGCCTCCGAATCTGACGACGAGGGAGATGATGGTGACGCCGCCTCCGACGCCGACGACCTTTCTCTCGCCGAAGCCTCTGACGACGACGATCTCATGCCGCTCGACGACGCCTTTGGGCCCGATGGTGTCCTGGAGTACGACGGCTCCGACGCCTCTGGCGAGGAGGACGAGTGGCAGGGCTTCTCGGACGACAAGAAGAAACGCAAGCGCGATGCGGAGGGCGGGGAGAAGAGGAAGAAGAAAAAGCAGCGGCTGCCGACGTTCGCGAGCTACGAGGACTACGCGAAGATGATCGAGGACACGCCGGAGGACAATATATAGTTCGCGGGCGTCTACTGCTACTGTGTATACAATGCTGCATCTCTTTGGTCTCTACCTGGTCGTGAGCGCTTCAACCGACCATGCTGCGCTTGCGTCCGCGAAGTCGTACTGCCAGAATGTGAGAGGAAAGTGGAGTCAGGGATATCTGGTGCTCACCGTCATCTAACCGCTTCGAGATTGAGTTCCACGCCTTGCCCATCTGCTTCGCGTACGCGGTAAGTATCGAGGCGAAGAGGGGCTCAGAGTCTGGATGTGTTGATGCAAAGGCGCGCTCCAGGACATAAAGGTCGACAGCCTTGTCTTCGACCAAGGTCGATTGATATGACAGACCGAAGTCAATGAGTACCTATTGGCGAATGAGTCAAGGCCGAAGGACAGCGAGTAGGGACACGCACTAGATCGCCCTTCTTGCCTCGCCGAAGCATCATATTGGACGTCGTCAGATCGCCGTGGACAACATCTACCAAGTGCATCTTCGCAATTTCGGTGCCAATGTAGCCCATAAGCTCATCTGAGCCCATCGTCAGCCTGATTGTGCGGTCGCTGGCTGAATGCTCACCGACTGTCAGCCCAAACTCGAGCAAGGGATCGGGCGCTTCCTCCTCTTCCGCATCGTCGACCTCTTCTGCGAAGTCTGCGCCCTCATCCTCCGCGCCTCCTGGAAGAAGCTTCCTGACGCTCATGCCGTCTATCCATTCGATTCCCAGAACGCCGTCTGCAGCGTCCACCATCCGGACGCCTGGGACGTTCACGCCCGATCTAAGTGTTCGGTCAGAATCACTCACTCTGATTGCAGAGGACCACACACCTTAGGCACTTCAGCAAATTCCTGGCCTCCCCAGCAACTCTCGAGCGCGTCAAGTTCCCATCGAGCGTCGGGTGTCTGTACTGTTTCGCGAATCGATGCTTGATGAGGATGGGTTCCGATCCTTCATATAGACACGCCTTGTAGACTTTCTGACTTGTTCTCGGTCAGTATCAATGACATATAGAGTGTTTTCTCACTGCTTCAGCGCCCTGAGAAACGGGAACCGCGGTCGCAATGAGGTCGAATGAGGGGGATGAGGTGGAAGCCATGAAGTTCAGTCCGCCGGACCGGGCGCCCGATCAACCCTAAGCCGTCATTCGCACGTCGTCCTGCACCTCCATCCCCTCCCTAGATCCTGACGACCTCCCAGCCCGGATTCTGTCGTAGGATTCTGGAGTCTCGTCGGGTTTCAATGCAATACAACTAGACTTGCTACCTGCTTCTTACGGTCGATTCATGTCGCGCGAACAGCTCTCCTCCATCCTGAGACAGGCTCAAGGCCCAGCGATCGACCTTTCTGTCGTTCTTTCTGACCTTCTGTCCGTTATGTTTCGCCAACGCTTGCAACCTCTGCATCCTGATTATGTTACGCCATCTGGGTGCCGCGCCCTGTTGTCGAGGCGCCCTGAGATCGGCGTACTGCTACAGGAAGCCATCTTGACGCTAAACTGCGACCAGATACTATCCTCCGGTACGTCTCGGTGCAGTGCCTCTACGATGGTATGATAGCTTATATGCTCGTCTAGATCTCTTGTTGTTCGAAGATGCACATCTCCAATCCTGCGGACCGCTAAGCCCACCCGACGCAGCGCTTGCAAGAGACATCGAAGAATTCATCTGTAATCAGAAGCCTATCCTCTCCCACCATGCTCAAAGTGAGACGCGGATGCCTCTGTGGACAGAGCATAGCAGTCGCGACGACCGGCAGCAGTACGCAACTTTCATCGCGAATTTAAAGATTCCGCGTGTCGGGCATAATACAGCCTGTTTTCTTTTGCATGACTTGAATCGCCCGTCCAGTACCTTCTTACAGCAATGGCGCTTGGATCAAGTATTCCAAGCCGGTCACCGCTGGTAAGTTACCATCTTCCTGGTCTCGAAATGACTTTCTGAACAAACTCCAGCATGTTGATCAATGGCGCCGGGACAGGCAAGACTCGATTGCTCCTCGAAGGGCTGTCCACGCGCTGGGGTCTATACCTGCCATGTTTCGTTCAGCCCGTCGGACCAGGGGCCTGCGATTTGCGTGATAGCCTTCTCAACATATCGCTCATGTTGGCCACGTCCGAGACTACCCCACAGACGCCGAACGCAGGCCTCTCTGCTGAAGATGTGGAATATACACGCCGCACAATTGCGCAGATCCTTCTGTCTAGGCTCATCATCTTTGAAGAGTACCTGCGGCACGCTCGCGTGGACGACCTGAACCTACGGATGCGGTGGCTAATGTTCCAATTATTCCCAAACTTCACCGATTGTCACGACATGTTCGCCAACTGCTGCACGCTCATGTCAGCTCATGACGCCACCCCGGAATACATCGACGGGCGTATCGCAGACACAATCCTGAAGATACGGACCTTGCTTGGTCCCGACGAACCGATATATTGCGTCGTGGATGATGTGCAGAATGCCCATTCGCGGCCCGCGGGGAATAGTACCATGCTGCAGCAGATCATATCTACTTGGGACAGATACGAAGGGTTAACGTTCGTGCTGGCCGGTCAGCCGTTCGAGCTTGACCAGTACAAATCACCGGATACCCCAGAGTATCGTCTTTGGACCGACACGGGATCATTTGACGGAGATGAAGCGCATCGCGCTTTCGTGCGTCGCTACCTACCGCCTGACCTAGCGTCTACCGAAGTCATGGAAAAGCTTCTGATCAGAGTCAGCCTCTGGCTTCGAGGACGGTGAGATCACTCTACTTGTTCGCGTATAACAAGGGCTTACGCTGCCACAGATACAGCATCACAACTTACTTCATTTACTGCCTCCTAGTCGCCGGTTTCCAGGACCCTCACACGCTTCTAACGTCGTATGTTCGTATGCACCATGGTATTCAGCCCGCAGATGGCCCGAAGCTCATTAATACTATACTGCGTGACGACTATGATCTCTTGGTTGGCGGTCACAATCGATACGACCCGGCTTCAACTCTACCTCAAGGTGAGTGTGTGCGTGAGACTACAGGCATACTCTCGCTGACTTCCGTCTCCAGATCCCCAGGCATGGTGTTCGGCTCAGACTGTCCTCCACCGACTGATTGCTCTCGGCCAAGACACTGTCCGATTGCGGGGAGACTGCTTACACCTGGTCGCCCGCAAGTTTGCCACCTTCGCGGACGCTGATGGCAGCGAAGTCGTCGTCTGCGAGCCATACTCTGTGTTCCCCCTCGCCTATCTCTTGTTCCGCCGATGGGGCCCATCGAATGGCTATCTCTCCACGTCCGCCGCTTCGGCTCTTCGAATGCCACCATATCATCCGTCCTTCCATCTCGCCTCCATCCCGCTGCTCCTTCTCACTCTAAATGGGGATCGCAAGCTCTGCGACATCTTCGCCTTCACGGAACCGATCCCTGAGTGGGCGCTGCAGACGTGCAAACTTGTGCGCCTGACGCGCTCTCAAGGAACAGAGCTGCATGCGGTTCCTTACTCTACGCTATTCCCCCAAAGGGAAGCAGCAGATGCGTGGGCGACCGAATCGCCAGACTGGCTACAACATACTTCTGCAGAGCCTTTCTGCGTAGCGTCGGGGTTCAGTAGAGCAGATCTGCTCTTCGTCATTCAGCTCGCGAAGGGTGATGTTCTCTACGTGGCGTTGAAGATCGTCCTGAAGAACAAGGACGTCGGTGTTTCGACCGAGCATATCAGACTGTGTCTGGATAGTCTGGCTTCAGATCGTCTATTTCAGGTATGATATGGTTTTCCGAGCGTTGGCGATTGCTGATAGTCGGCCTTGCCTTCCCAGGCTTCAAACAGCACAGAGCGGCTTTCATTAGACCTCCGAACGCCCATCGTTGGTTCAGGTCGGCCGCGCATGTTGCGTGCGTTCGCTACGTTTCCTGAAGCGACGGAAGTCGGCGCTTTGTCGGAGGACCCCTCGTCGGAGCCCAGAGCTATTCTCAGGATGGATGTTCTACAAAAAGTTTCGGAGAGTGTCCCTTGGAAGGCTACTCGGTCGCGGATTCTTGCCGCACTGATTGACCGTCGCAAGCAACTCATGGTAGGCGACGCGTCGATACAGGTGGATTCCGAGGGCCTAGACGAGGCATGAAACTTTCTAGATGAGCTGGATGTCGGCGGGGAGTAGTACGCTAGACCGGCGGCTTGCCCCCAGGTAATCCTCGTCGTCGCGAGATTGCCTCTGCAACTGGAGTTGTAGAGTGCGTAGACTTCGACATTGTGACACGGCACGTGCGTAGTTCGTTTTCATGTCACGTAGATACACGCGTCTGCCTCCCGCGTTCACCACCCCTTTGCAATACGCATCAGTCTCGACGACCGTATATGACTCGCTCGAACGCTCAAGATATTCTCAGACTTGCTCTAGAGGAGCAGCTGGATTCGGCCACGGTACTGTCCGAGCTTTTGACCATGTTCTGTTGTGAAAGTCTATTGCCGGCGGACCCCGATTATGTGTCCGAGTCAGCTTGCCGAGCGCTCCTTCAAGAAGACATCGAAGTTCGCTCGCTCTTGGAGGAAACCATGCACAAGCAGGACTGTCGGGCCCTTCGGGAATATTGTGAGCGTCCATGGCATCTTTTTTCGGATCGAGATTGACTCGCCCTTGGTACCAGTTATCTTGTCCTCGAGGTTTCCGAAGGACAGCTTTCAGTCGCAGAAACCACGATCCGCATCGGACCAGGCCATCGACGATCGTATTCGTGACTTTGAGCGGGCGTATGGGCAAGTTTTGTCTGACTATGCTCGGGGCGAGGGGGAACCATATCCCGCGTGGATTCCACCCAATGGGCCCTTTGAAACGCCCAGAGTATACGCGGATTTTGTCAAGGCTCTTGCTTTGCCGTGTCCCTCCTCGGATAATGTTCCCAACCTCCTTCTACATGAGCTGGGCAATTCCGACCGCGCTGAAGCCCAGCCTGGGCGTCTGGACAGCATCTATCAATCGGGGCGTGATACGTACGTCGAGTTATCCGTTTACAACTCTACTGAGAACTCAAACCTCCATAGTCTGTTCATGAACGCAGTAGGAACGGGAAAGACACGCCTGCTTCTGGAAGGCCTATGCCGATATTGGGGCCTCTATATTCCTTGCAACATCAGGGCTCCTGGGCTTGGGGCGAGCGATCTGACAGGCGAACTTGGGTTCGCTGACTTCTGGAGCATACCCCTCGGCACAACTTCCCAGTTACTTCTAGCCGATCTTGCCACCTGTAACGCCGACATCGCCCGCGATCTCGCCGATCGTATCCTATTGGCGAGACTGTCTATTTTCAAGCTTTTCTTGGAGAGTCTCCCTGATCCGAGCGACGTCAATCTGCAGCAAAAGCGCTGGCTGGCACTGCAGCTCTCAGCCTCTGCTGTGCTGGATCACGATATCTTCCCTCGCTTCGCAAGGCAGCTGCGGATTCGAGGGACCACTCCGGGATTCCTCCAAAGTAGGATCACAGACACGCTACTCAAGATTCGGGCGATAATTGGCCGTGACGCCCCCTTCTTCTGTGTATTGGACGATGCGCCACTGCTCCTCGGATTGCATGCTGAGTCCTTCGGGGAGTCCACTGCCCTTCAAGCGATACTGCAGTCTTGGGAAAGCTTTGAAGATCTCACGCTCATCATGTGCGGGTTGCCCTTCGACATTCGCTCTTCCGCAAATGAAGGAGGTAAAACATATCGTGTCTGTACAAACACCGGTATGTTCGATCAAGCCGGCGAGCAGGCGGCTTATGTGGAGCGATACATACCCCCCGAGCTGCTTGCCACGCAGGCGGGCAAGAAGTTGGTGACCCGAATATGCCTTTGGTGTCGAGGACGGTCCGCCATTTGTTCCTCTTACTACGCTGGTTCACGGACTCACACTTTTGTAGTTATTATACCACCGCCATGGCCATGAACTGTCTCCTTCTGAGTCGCTTTGTCCATCCTCACACCGTTTTAACATCCAGTGTCGCCACGTATGCTCTGATAGAGCCCTCTGATTCCCCTGTGGAACAGGATGACGAAGTGAGGGCCCAGTGCGAAAATCTAGTATGTGGTCTGGGAGGTTTCCAGCCTAGCCTCACCTTTTGCTACGGTGAGCATTCGGTCCGTCATTCCTGGCGGCGGCGTAACCTTCATAGACCTTCAAGCGTTGCTTTCTGCATATACGGCCATACATCGCATTCTCGTCCTCGGCGAAGATTGCGTCCGATTCACTGGCGACTGCGTATACCTGGCACGCACCGGCTTCGCGATGCTCGGCGGTGCCACTGGTCGTGAAGCTATCATAAACGAGCCCTTCTATATTTTCCCTACTGTTGACCTGCTTTTCCGCGAATTCCCCGTTGTCGAGGGATTTCTCCCTGCCACTATCGCGCCGAGCATGACGGACGAACCAATACATCGAGGCATCCACCTCGCCATCGTGCCCCTTCTATTGCTAGCATGCAAGGAAGCTCCCAAAGCCTGCGACCTCTTCGAATTCGCGTACCCAAGGCCGCCTTGGGCGAATCAGACGTGCAGGCTTGTACGTGTGACGCGCCCTCATGGCGACGGTGGCGACCTGCGCACTATACCCTTCGAGACATCTTGGCCGGAGGATGGCTTTGACGAACGTTGGGCAACAGAGTCCGCCGCCTGGCTCCAGCTACGAATCGACATGCCAGAGCCATTCTGCGTCGCGGCGGAATTCAGTCATGCGGACCTGATGTTCAACCTCCAGCTCGAGGATGGGGCCGTCCTACTCGTGGTGTTGAAGTTAATCATCAAAAACGAACACATCGCAGTCACGACGCAGGACTTTGAACATTGTGTCGCACAATTGGCGCCCGACAGGCTCTTCCATGGGGTGAGTTCGTCAGTCAGCCATCGTGATATATCACTGAAGATTTCTAGGTCGCTGGATCGTCCGCCGACCAGCAGCACCAACTGTCTGGTCTCGCTACGCCCTTCGATGGCGCGGGCACGCCGTTCGTGCTGCGAGTGGTCGCGACGTTCCCTGAACAGACGGACATCAGTACGCTATCACAAGATGGGCAGCCGTACCCCGTTGGGGTGTTGAACCTGAAGCTATTGCAAGATGTATCTGAGCGCGTCACTTATCGCAGTGTACTGCGTCGATTGCACCACCCACTGATTACGAGGCGGAGAATCAAACTGGTAGGGCACGAAGTTCCGCGCGTTTGGACGGACGACACGCATCTATCCGAATAGATAAGGATAGTCAATGTGTGCGGGTAGTTTGTAGTTGGTCAGAACCAGCAATTATCATGCGGATGCTTGTGGCCCAATCACACTGGACGGGACCAACGTAAGTTAGAGCGCAATAGCAAAATGCCATGTCTAGGAGACAAAGGACCGCTACCACGCGTGTAATACTAAAGTTCGACGCTCCAAGCGAGCGCGACGCGTACGTCGGGGTGATGCGAAATGCGACTTGTGGACGAGGTGCAGGTTGCGCACATCGACCAGGAGGCACGCGAGCGCCTTCGGCATGCAACTCATGCCGCCGGCGTCTATAACGAGGACAAGGCCTTCCCAAAGGGGAAGTCGCGTCAGCCGGCCACGCTCAGCAGACAGGAAACTCAAGCTTCAACCATTTCGACGCACTCCCCAAGTCTTTGTCCGTCGAGACTCGAGAAGCGGTTGTCCAAGCGCATCGGAGAGACGTGACATGACCTCGGACGCGAGAAGTGCGTGGAGAACATCGGGGTGGAAGGACGAGTACGTAGCCAAAACTTCAGCTGCTTCAACGTACTGACTCGACCTGCAGCTACATGAGCTGTACCTTCAACCAACTACGCAGCCTCGGCGGCTCCTACGACTGGTCAAGCAAGGCTTACACTATGGATCCCCCGCTCTACCGCGCTGTCATTGAGAACTTCTGCCGGTTGCACCAAGACGGAATCAGCTACCGCGCCAATCGCCCCGTCAACTGGTGCGTGCGGCTGAACACAACGGTGTCCAACCTTGAGGTGCGCTGCTACTGTATCCCTATCATTCCCCGCTCACTTAATCTCAGGTCGACCAAAAAGCATTGAATGGTCGCGAGTTCCTGTCCGTCCCCGGGTACAAAGAGAAGGTCGAGTTCGGCGTCATCACTTCGTTCGCATACCCCATAGAAGACTCAGGTGCGTTGTACATCACCTTCCCTTCGCACATCTCCCTCATTTCGGCCTTCTCAGACGAAGAAATTGAAGAGATCCATCGCCACCACCCGTCCAGAGACCGCCATCGCTGTCCACCCCGACGACGCGCAATACAAGCACCTGCACGGCAAATTCGCCATCCACCCCTTCATCCCCGGCCGCAAGATGCCCATCATCACCGACGCGGACGTCGTCGACATGGCGTTCGCTACCGGTGCCGTGAAGATCACCCCCGCGCACGACCCGAACGATTACGCCGTCGGTACAAGGCATAACCTCGCTTTCATCAACATCCTCAACGACGACAGCACCCTCGACGAGAACGCGGGCGAGAAGTTCGCGGTACGTACTGCGTGGTTGGGCTTGGGAGCAGGGCGCTTACGAGGTTCTTAGGGCATGCCGAGGTTCAAGGCGCGCGTGGAGGTCGTGAAGGCACTCGAGGTGGCTGGTCTGTTTGTAGAGAAGAAGGACAACCCGATGCAGATCCCTATATGCAGGTACGTGCGGTGCGCTGACCTGGTGGCGTACGGCCTGCTCATGAATATACTACAGCAAGTCTGGAGATGTCATCGAGCCGATTCTCAAGCCACAGTGGTGGGTGAACTGCAAGCCTCTCGCGGAGGAAGCGATCAAGGTCAGTCTCAAGCATAAGGCTGGATCCCAGAGATCTCATCAGTTCGTCCAGCGCACAAGAGCCGGCGAACTTCTCATCCAGCCGAAGCAGTCCGAGAACGAATGGTACCGGTGGTTGGAGGGCATCCAGGACTGGTGTATCTCGCGTCAGCTATGGTGGGGTCATCGTGTACCGGCATACTTCGTCAACGTTGAGGGCGAGGAGCAGGACGTGAGCACTCCCTCGCATGCGTCCGGCCCGCTTGCTCACTGTCGGACAGAAAATCGATGGCAAGCACTGGGTGGTTGGGCGGACACTGGAAGAGGCGACGGAGCGCGCCAAGACTCTCGCCAACGGCAAGCCCTTCACTCTCGAGCAGGACGAGGATGTCTTGGATACCTGGTTCTCCTCCGGCCTTTGGCCCTTCTCCATCATGGGTTGGCCAGAAAACGTGCATGTATATCATTGGCCTCCGTCGTGCACATACCTGACCGTCCTCCTTTCCAGACATTCGACTACCGCAACTTCTACCCGTCCTCCATCCTCGAGACCGGCTGGGACATCCTCTTCTTCTGGGTCGCCCGCATGGTCATGCTCGGCCTCAAGCTCACCGACCAGATGCCCTTCCGCGAGGTCTACTGCCACGCCATGATCCGCGACGCGCACGGACGCAAGATGAGCAAGTCGCTCGGCAACGTCATCGACCCGCTCGACGTGATCCAGGGCTGCGAGCTCGAGAAGCTGCACGCGCAGCTGCTCGAGGGCAACCTCGACGAGAAGGAGATCAAGAAGGCGAAGGAGGGCCAGAAGAAGGACTTTCCGAAGGGCATCCTGCAGTGCGGCACGGACGCGCTGCGCTTCGCGCTCTGCGCATACTCGGGTGGCGGGTGCGACATCAATTCGGAGATCCTGCGCGCGGAGGGGTACCGCAAGTTCTGCAACAAGATCTTCAACACGACGAAGTTTGCGATGTTGAAGCTCGACGAGACGTATGTGCCACAGCCGACGGCAAAGGTGCGTACCCAGTGGGATTTGGGTATGGCAGATGACTGACATGCGGTTGCAGCCCACCGGGAAGGAGAGCCTCGTCGAGAAGTGGATCCTGCACAAGCTGAACGTGGCTGCGAAGGAGCTCAACTCGCAGATGACGGAGCGCAACTTCATGATGGCGACCACCACGGCGTACAATCTCTGGCTCCGCGAGCTCTGCGACGTCTGCATCGTCCGTGCATCGATGTCTCCGTCGTCGCATAGATGTGCTCACATTTCCGTACAGGAAGCAATGGAGCCAATGACGGACGAGGGCGCTTCGGCGGAAACGAGGCGATCCGCTCAGGAGACGTTGTACACCTGCTTGGATCATGGCCTCAGGCTCTTGCATCCCTTCATGCCGTTCGTGACGGAGGAGCTGTGGCAGCGCTTGCCCAGACGACCGAACGACTCGACGCCTTCGATCATGCTGTCCAAGTTCCCTGAATCTGTACGTACACACCCAAAGGCTCATGCATGCCCCTTACTGATCTTATTCCCTCACCAGAGCCCCGACTTCACCTTCGACGAGGCGGAGAAGCAGTTTGACCTTGTCTTCTCCGCGTTGAAGACCGGGCGGTCGCTCGCGGCGTCGTACAGCTTGCAGAATGACATCCAGTGTACGTGACCGCTCGACTTCCCGTACGCGCCGCTAACCGCGACCCTCAGTCTTCATCCTCGCCCAGTCCGATGCGAGTGCGGCGCTCTTTGAGTCTCAGGTGCTCACAATTGTCGCGTTGACGAAGCGCTGCGAGTCCGTGAGGGTCGTGCGCGAGCTCAAGCGTATTCCTGAAGGTTGCGGTGCCGCCGTCGTCACCCACTGTCGCCATCCACACCCTTGAGTCCGAGTGACTTTTAGCCCTTCGCGCGCTTACGCCAACTGAGTCGTCGTGCAGGGCCTTGTTGACTTGGACGTTGAGATCTCGAAGTGCGACAAGAAGCTCGATGTCGTGCGTCTGGCGCTCGAGAAGATCGTCAAGACGGAGTCGCAGGCGGATTACGAGCAGAACGACCCGGAGAATGTGCGTGCGGCGGATGCTGACAAACGCAGGACGTTGGAGGCGGATATCGCTACGCTAGAGCTTTCGAAGGAGATGCTTGCGAAGTTGAAGTAAATGCTATGCTCGAATTCTCGTTTTTGGTTGCTCGCGTAGCATCGATTCAGAAATACAACGGCATCGCACTAGCTTACGCGTATCATCAAGCAAAGCCGCCATATGTACAAGAGAACGTTATAGTGTATGAGAGGCGGAGCATGGATATCCGTTCGTTAGCGAGACACGATAGAGAGCGTCCAATCCTTTAGTAAAAACAATCAACCGTTGTAAGGCAGAGATCATGGTTACTACCAACAGGGAGCACATGAGTCGAGTGCGATGCCACAGCCATTGAGGTGCTTACCGCGATTACCGTGCATGAGTCAGGTAGTAATTCCAAGCGTAATTGTATTGTTCCTGCTTGTCTCGAGTCGACGGTGGGTGGAAATTCGCAAGCTTGCCCTGCTCAGCCAGTTTGCTGAGCTCCATCAGGATCGTGTCCGCCATGGCGTCCGTCGGCTCGAAATCCTTCAGTAAACCCCGTAGCTCATCTAACTTAAGCTCGGCGAGAGGATGATTACCGTCGTCCGGGTCATCGATGTTCGAGCGCGGCCGCACAAGCGTAGGATAAGTAGGAATGTAAGCCAGCACGCGGATGACGCTGTATGTTCCTGCGAGGCTGGTGGCGCACGGTAAGCGCTTGAGGCTCGCCAAGAAGCTGTCACGAGTCTTCTCCTCAGCGGCCTCCCGAGCGGCCCTTTCGGCTGCGTCCTGTAAATTATCAAGTTTGGACGGTCACTCCCATCGACGGAGATAAACCTCACCGTCACTCACCTCACGAGACTCCGGTTTAGTCTTGTAAAAGCAATTCGGAGTGACCTTGCGAACCGCATCCTTGGTCAGCTCCGACTTCGATACTAGATTGTCGCCCTTGCTATTGCTGCCACCGTGGACATGGTACTTGCACTGGATAAGGAGCCAGACCAATTCATTTCCGTCGAGAAGCAGACGAAATGCGAGGTCGGGCCCTAACGAGGTATCCGGGTAACAGACGGTCGACGTGGGGTTGTCGAACCAACGCAGTGTCTCCGTCGGCGACTTGGTCTCCTCTCCAATATGGCACCACGTTCGGCGTGACCTGCGGGTTTCGGATTCCCTTCGAGCGTCGTGCCCTGGCCGGGTGTTGTCCGTAAACTCCCCTGCAAGATCTAGTTCGCTGGCGCGGAAAACGCCAACGACTCTAGCTCGTTTCTTCTTCAGCGCATCCACGTCACATCCCTTGGTGTGGAAGCGAAGGAATCTCGAGAGCTCGGGAGACTCATCACCCGAGAAGGCGCGAAGCACTGCGATGGCAATGTAGTTCTCCCAGCCATTGAACTTGTTTCCGTCACCCGGGATTCGTTGTCCACAAAAGTGATGCATGGTGTACAATCCCGGCGACCAGGTGTCGAAGTGATGCGAGAGAGCGAGGAGGACGAGCGGCTCACTGATGTCCGCAGGCCGTTCGGTCTCACTTGGAACCACACCCATTTCGGATGGAACAGTGCCGCGGTTTTTGGACGCTTTGTCTGCATGTCTTTGAGACGCTTTGTCTGAACTGATGCAAAGCATGGGATCAGCCAGCGACTTCGATCTCGGCGTATATTGACGTACTTGGATATCGTTACTTCATGAGTGCCATCCGCCTCTGTGTAGCGGGCCACACCCATCTTCACAATGTCTTGAGAATAGCCAGCGCCCGCGATGCTGTTCCGCTTCTTGCGAAGCATAAATTCGAAGACGGCAACTCTCACGTCCTGAATAAGGCGACCTTGCATGGTAGCTATGGAAAGATCTTGTTATTCCGCCCTGTACACGTGATCCCACGTTCTCGGAGAGATCCGTTTCGCATCATTCTGTGACAGCGCGTAACGCAGACGCCGTCCCTCGCGCCGTCCTCTCGTTCTCCTCTCATCATGCCACGCCACGCCACTTCCTGCCCTCTCGCCTCCCGCCGCGCTCGGTGGCCCTATCCTTGTATGTTTTTGGTATAGGTGTACTACACTCGCGGTAAAAGCCATCCGCCGCCATTGACATCGGGTGGCCGCCTGAAGTGGCTTCTGTCCCCCTCAGATCGTGCTGGGGGTTGCCACAGACGCGCGTAGTATAGTATAGATAGTCAATGGATGCATTATGATGAAAAATTACCTGCGATCACGTACAGTGGCATGCCTTTTCAGTGGCAACAGTGAGAGTTAACATCGGGTGGCAATACCCTGATGGTCTGATTAGAGTTTCCTTCAATGGTCGTGTAGTCTTTTCGAGTGTACTTATGACTATACAAGCGTCAATCGACTGTCTACACTGACTTTTGATATGCCCTTGACACGGTGGCGACTTTGCCGCTGCGGGACTTGGCTGCGTGACGGCGTGAGACCTCCCGGCTTCTCGGCAACGGGTTTGTTTGGAGCACATGGAGTCACGTGTACAGGGCGGAATAACGGCTTGTGCTATGGAAGCAATCAGTCGTGTATCGTGGCTCATTGAAAAAAGGCCCGCATACCATGATCATACAGCTTTGCGAGGTCAATCGCGTTGGGCGTTGTTATCGCTATCATGGAAGGGGGATTGTCGGCACCCGTGTAGAGGGAAGAGAGGGCAGGGTTTGTTCTCGATAGTACGAGGGCGATGTGGCCGTCACTCGGCATAATTCCGCTCAGCTTGAATACATACTCATCCAGCACTTGGTGAGGATATGTGAGAGCGTGTACCAGGACTTCGATGAGGTAGTCTACTATAAAGCGGAACCTGTCGTAGGTGATGAGAACACGATCACATCAAAAGACATCCAGGTCGACGGCATACCTGCCTCTCAGCCATTTGAACATCCGCTGTTCCAACGTTGACCATTCGACCTGTTTGAGGAGACTGCCAGGAACTACTTTGGCGGTGTACTTCTTCACGGCCGACAAGTTGTCAAAGCCACCGATGTATACGAAGCCGTAACCGGCATTCGACGCACTCAGTTCGTTGTCTCGATCCTCCTCGTCTTGATATCCTCCCAAAGCGCTGTCAACTGCTACACTCTTGTTGACGGTATTGTCTGTCATCTGCACGTCCAGACCATCGATAGCAGAGGCAACATCGTGTGCGGTCAGACTAGTGCCGGACAGTACAATGTATTCGTGTTTCCTCTGTCTCGAGAGGCAGAGTGACAGCGCACGGATAAGCTCCCACAGTAGTGGGTGCTTGCTATCGTCAGATGTGGAAGGAGCATGCGGGTTTCGGAACGCCAGGTGCAGCTCGCGAGCACTGTCTTGAACCTCATCAAGGACGAGATAGATGGCCTCATTCGCCACGACGGGATGCTTTCTCATCGTGTCCAGAGCCTCCGTTGCCTGAGCGGTCACGTCTTCTACCGCAAGGGTCAAGTAGTGCTCGGTGAGCCGGGTGAAGATATCGGGGGGAAGTCCGAAGTGTTGTGCTGCGATCTGCGGGTCTAGCTGAAGGCGAAGCCATAGCTTCCTGTAGTTCGTAGAGGTGCGTGATCGCGAGTGGCGCAGCCCCTGGACTGCATTCAAGAAGATGTTGAACACCGTTACACGCGCAAGGACGACGGCAGCTATCAACTTCTTAATAAGGAGTCGATTAGCCTGCAGTTGAGAATGCTGGTCGGAAGGCGACCCAGTAAGTGTGCTGCTGAACGTAGGCTCGCGCTTTGCCCAAGCGATGGCGCGTGGCAGGTCTGCGGAAGCGATGTCCAGGCTATGTTTCCCGCAAACCCAATAGAAGCCCCAGTGCTGACAGAGACCCTCTAGAAGTAGTCGTGTCTTCCCGGAACCAGAAGCGTTGCATAAGCATCTGAAAGGGCATGACTAGATACCGAAGACAAGCAAGTAAAGTACGTACGAATTGTGATCATTGAAGAACATCTCGACGCGGCTCTGCAGTTCCGTATCTGCGGAAAAGGACCCTAGTTCGTGCAGAAGAAGACACGGAACGTTCAAGGACTTGGACAATGTAGGGATTTCAGCCGTCTTGTAAAACTTGTGGTGACTGGCAGGCGAGATCTCCGAGGGAGGCAGTCCCCATTGCAGATGAGGGCGATTTCCTCTGACGTACTGATCCATGAATGCAGCGACGTCACGTCGAAATGCATCAGGAGGGGGGTTTCCGGGGTAGACGAGAGACTGCCGTTCCCCTCCTAGCTTTCGGACTAGTGAGAGTAAGGTCAGATAGCTTCGCAAGGTCGAGTGGGCCGTCTCACCGAAATCGCGTACGAGAGAGTAGTTTCTCCCAGTGTGGCATTGCACGATGAGGGGCCCGAGTCCAACATATTCGGTGATGCGTTGGACGCAGCTTTCGAGGTCGAGTGCGGGATCGGTGATCCCGATGGTTATGGCGTGCAGTATGACGGCGGCCTCCTCTGTACTCCTTTCCGGATGCTGCCATCGAGTCAGATCGTGAATCCTCTCGTCGCTGAGCTGAAGGCGCATGTTGTGCAACGGCAGCCTTAAGAGCAACAGAGATGAGCTCAAGTGCAACAGACGCCGGATGCGTGAGCTATGTCACAAAATATGTCACAGATCTCGCGCGTTCGTCATTGTTGCCGACGCGTGTTCATGACCTGCTCATAACGATCATGATTCCTGAACGAGCCCATAGCATACTCCGCCGAGCTCTCCAAGAACATCTAGATCACGCATCGGTGCTTTCACAGCTTCTGACCGTCTTCTTCCATGAACGCTTGCAACCGGCGGATCCAGATTATGTATCCGAGTCCGCCTGTCGTGAGCTCCTGCGGAAGCGAAGCGATGTACATTCGCTCCTTCAGTCAGCCATTCGTGAACAAGATTGCCAACGCCTATGGGACTGCGGTGCGTGCATGAAGCTCGACACTTGGTGTCAGGATTAAAGCCATTCGACAGACTTTCTGGCGTTCGCAGACGCCAACCTGCAATCACAAAAGGCGCAGTCGCCTACAGACATGGCGATCGACACCTGCATTGCTGATTTCGAGAGCACCCACAAAAACTTTCTCCTAGAATATGCCAAGGGCAATGAAGAGCCGTATCCAGTGTGGCGACCGTCCAACGAGTCCTCGCGGGCTCCTGAGGACTACTCAGCATTCATTCATTCATTGCGGATACCGAGCGCTTCGAGTAATAGGCCATCTCTCCTCCTGCACGAACTGGGCGATCGAAGTCATACCATCGACCACGGTGCCCGTCTACGGAATATATTTCGAGCAGGGGAAAACACGTACGTCCGTTCCCTTCTGGATTGCAATAGTATCTCATCTTTAGATAGAATGCTCATGAATGCACTGGGAACCGGAAAGACTCGTTTGCTCTTCGAAGGCCTATGCGAGCATTGGGGCCTCTACATCGCGTGCACGATCAAGAACGCCGGGTTGGGCTCGTGTGACTTGACAGGTGGACTTAAGCAGGTAACTCTCTCTGCATCCACCGCAAAAGCCTTGTCCGGTGTGTCTTCCGCGACAGAGGCGGATGATCGCGCCGAGGCCACCCGCGACCTCGCCGACCGTATCATGCTGGCTCGTCTCACGATCTTCAAGCTCTTTCTGGAGAGTCTTCCTGAGCTCAAGGATATTCGCACGTGTCGGAGGCGCTGGCTTCTGCTCCAATTGGCCTCTATCCACCTTTCAGCCCCTGATCTGTTTGCCAACCTTGTGGACCAGTTGGACACACGCCATGCCACTGCGTCTTTCGTTCAGCACCGAATAAGCGACGCACTCCTGAAGATCCGTGCGTTCATTGGGCGTGACGAACCAATGTTCTGCGTACTCGATGATGCGCAGCGACTCATCGAATATTACGCCGACAACTATCAGCCATCCACCGCCCTGCATGCTGTGCTTCGCTCGTGGGAGACCTTTCCTGATCTTACTCTGATCTTGAGTGGTTTACCTTTCGAATTGGATTGCCCGACGAGCGCAACGCCGTATAGGCTATGCACGGACACCGGTTCTTTCAACAACCGCGATAGACAGATTGCGTATGTTCGACACTACCTTCCTCCCAGCTTGCGCGATTCAGTCGCGGGACGAAAACTGCTCACTCGGATATACCTCTGGTTTCGTGGACGGTTCGTTGGGTCTCTCCTCGATGGTGCTATACTCATGAAGATACACAGCTATCGTCCCACTGCGTCATTGATTCATTGCCTACTCGAGGCGTACTTCCTTAACCCGCACACGGTCTTAACGGCCTATGTGGCCACCTATGCCGGGATCGAGCCCAGCGACGCCGTGGTCGAAGAGGATTCTATGGTCAGAGGCACGTGTAATAGGCTTGTGGCTGGGCTTGGCGGTTTCCATCCTGGGGTTCTTTTGCGATATGGTGCGTGTCGTACACTGTTGAGGGACCAATACTGACTTGATCACTTCAGATCTTCATGCGTGGTTTACGCTGCATATGGCCGTCCATCGTATGGGCGTGCTGCAAGAGGCTCCCGTCAAAGTCTTGGAAGACTGCCTACGTATAGCTCGCCGTGCCTTCGCATTTATATCCAAGCCCGACGGCACAGAAGCTACTGTGGACGAGCCGACATACGTCTTTCCCCTTGTCAAGGCGTTGTTCGCTCAGTGCACACCTGCGGAAGGATTCCTTTGCGACACGGCTGCATCCAGAATGACGACTGTGCCTAAACACAAAGCCGTCCACCTCGGTGCCATTCCCCTGCTCATACTCGCCCTAAAAGAACCTCGCAAACTCTCTGACCTTTTTGCATTTGCGCATCCGCACCCTCCCTGGGCCGGTGAGATATGCAGCCTTGTACGGGTGACAAGTGCACGCGACGACGGCAAGCCACAAGTAACTCCATTCACGACATCCTGGCCGGATGAAGGGAACAGTGAGCGATGGGCGACGGAATCTGCGCAATGGCTGCAGTCGCAGCCCAACACGCCGGAGCCATTCTGCGTGGCAACACGATCCAGCCATGCGGACTTGCTGTTCAACCTTCAGCTCGGAGACGGGACCGTCATCCTCGTTGTATTGAAGTTTGTGTTGAAGAACGAGCACATCGCAGTCACGACGCAGGAGATGGAGAACTGCATCGCGCGATTGGCGCCCGACCGACTCTTCGATAAAGTAAGATACTCACGTCTTCATTGTTTTCCATTGGCTCACACGTTGATTTGGCAGCGTGTTAGTCTTGGTGCTACGCCCGTCCAAGATGTAGCCCATGTGCTACGTGTGGTCGCGACTTATCCCGATCAAACAGACGTCGCCACGATACCTCAGGATGGGCAAACACACCCTGTCGCCGTCCTCAATATAGATCTGCTCCGCGACTTGGCAGAGAGTGTCAATCCTGTCAGCGTTATACGCCGGGTGCACTATTGTCTGATTACGAAGCGCAGGATAGAGCAGGTGGGGGACGAGGTTCCGCGCGTCTTGGTGGATGAGATTCCTCCATCCGCATAGGCCGATGTAACCAGACATGTGCAATATGTAGTCTGTGTCGTCTACGAACGAGTCATGGTTTATCGCGATTATTTATCAGTGCGGATGTTTGTACTTCAATGGCAGTAGACGAAACCATCGAAATGAGTAAGACCGAACAACAGCGACATGGTGTCCGTACGGTGTGATAACTTATCCAGCAAACGTCTCCTCGTTAATCTCTAGCCCCAGGGTAGTCTTGGCAGTCCGGCGCATGATGCTCTCCAGCTCATCCTCGAAGCCCACCACCTTGTACCCCAGCACGCGCCCCAGGTACTGCCTGATGCGCACCCAGTAGAACACCGCGTCCGACGAGAACATGATCGTCTGGAAGACAAAGTGTTGCCACCACGCATGCAAGCGCTGCCCGAAGCTCAGATTCGGCGACTTCGCGAGCGCGCGCGACGCGTACGTCGCGGTGATGCGGATGCGGTTCACAGGCGAGCCGAGCGACTGGTTGTTGCCCTGCACCATGCGCATGTTGCGCAGGAGGAACGCGAGCACCTTCGGCATGCGGTCCGTGTCGACGAGGAAGTTGCGCAGCGCGGCCTTCATCTGCACGCCGCGCTCGTAGTCGCTCGTCGCCTCCTTGGAGAAGATGGGCGGCCCGGTGCGCGCGCCCTTCAGCCGGACGGGGCGCATGAGCGCGAAGGAGGCGAAGAGGTCGCCCATGCCGAGCCCGACGCCCCACTGACTGACGACTGACTCGACCTCCGCGCGGTCGCCGACGAGCATGGCTTTGAATACGGAGGCCCACTGCCGCCGCATCTCCTCTGAGACGCTCACGTACAAGCCGTGGTCGAGGAGCACGAGCTGCGGCTGGGTCGGCTTCGAGGGATTGGGGCGGATGAGGACGTTGCCGGGGTGAGGATCGCAGTGTACCCAGCCCCAGCTGAACATCTGCGCGCTGAACAGCTCGACCATGGTCTGCATGACAGCGCGCGCGCCTCCTTGGAGCGGTCGGGCCGCGTCCGTGCCCGACAAAGGTGGCTTCTCGCCTACAAGCCGCAGGACCGAATCGCGATCGCTCAATCGTACGCCATCTATCCATTCCGCCGTCATGACCCGCTTTGTCGAGTACTCTTCGTACACTTCGGGTATGTGCACGCGCTGCGCAAAGTTTGGGTCCGCGCGCACGAATGCGGCCGTCCGCCGTGCGTTGTCCGCCTCCCGGATGAAGTCGAGCTCTTGGCGGAGGTGGTCCGAGATGTAGTCGACGAGGAAGTAGACGGGGAGCTCGAACCAGCGGTCGTAGAGCCACATCACGCCCTTGTAGGTCGTAAGGTCCCACCATGTCTGGCGCACGACATCCGGCTTCTGGATCTTCACAGCTACCCACTGGTCGGAGCCGCGCAGCTTTGCCTTGTGCACCTGCGCGATGCTTGCGCTCGCTACTGCCTGCTCCTCGAATATCTCGAAGACGCCGTCTGGGCCGCTTGGGGGGCGCCCGAACTCGGAGCGAAAGACGGATTCGACGACGGAGTAGGGGACTTGTGGTGCGTCGTCGAACAGGGACTGGAATTTGATTTGCACCGGCTTTGGGAGCATGGCTGCGTTCGCGCCAATGGCCTGACCTACGCACAGTCAGTCACGAGCACAATGGGGGAGTGCAAGACACGCACCGATCTTGATGTATAAGCCACCGTTCTTCGTCAGGAGGTTGTACATCCGCTCTGCGACGCGTTCATGGAGTTGTGGTATAGACTCGCCCTTGGCGGGTGTGAAGTTAATGGAATAGTCTAAGGCTATCGCCCCGCACTGCGTCTCGAGGTCAGCGATGATCAGTCCAGGCGCACTCAAGCACGCACCATGTATATCGTTCGGAAATTACGCGTTATGGCGGATGCATTAAAGTTGGTGTCTATCGCCCAGAGGGTTCCAATCCCAGCGCCTGTATACAACGCTCTTCTAGCATACTTTTGAAGCCTGGAGGGAGAAGGAGGAGGGGGAGCGCTCGTAGCGAGTCCTCGCCCGAATGCATGGCGAGTTCGAGCCGCGAATCTAGCTGTCGACGATGTCCTGAGGGCTTGCGCCGACAAGCCATAGGGGGTACCGGTCATGAAGACGTTGTGCGCTGCATGAACGTTGGGGAAGAGAAATAAAGTCGCGACATCTGGACATTCGGAACGGCAGCGTCATCGCGCCGGCTCGTGCGGAGCGCGATCCGGCGCGTGCAAAACATGGTCTTGATGACGCGTCCGTGCGCCGCATCTTGCAGCGACGCGAAGCGGAAGCGCGGAAAGCGAGATCTGCGGAGGAAGAGTTGATGAAGTTGGGATGAAGTGAACATGAAAGAATGGCAATCCAGGTCAAAGTCGAGCTGGTCACGTGTTCGAGCCTGATGGGACCCACAAATTTCTAGCAGGCTGCTCTCAACCTCCATCACGCAGTCGAAAGCGCCTGAACCTGTCGTGCGCTCCTCAAGGTCATCTGGCGGACCTTCCCCTATAATACATGCATGGTAAACTCGGCCTCGGTGCACATTAGTCGTATAAGAGTGCGGAGATGTATTGATCCCTGTCTCTGGCATCTTGCACAAATGCGCAAGTCCCTCGCCTTATACAACAGACTGCAAGGATAGCGACTCTATGGGGAGGGCCCAAAACTCATCAAGGTGTCTGCGCAAGTGTTCCTCGAGATATGATACACAGCTTGGTATACAAGTTATTCCTGATCCTAATCCGTTTCGAGTCGCGTATTCGACTATGATGTAGTCAGCAAACGCGAAAAGTCGACAGCATACATGCATACCTGGCACTATGGGACGACCGCGGTTGATTCCCACTTGCCCTCGGCATACTTGAAGAACGTCCTACGGTCTGGTTTCTTGCCCAACTCGACGTAGTCGACGTCTTCGGGCTCGACGAGCAGCAGGGCGAAGTTGCCGAGGGCTACCTCCCAGTGCTTCTTGCTTTCGTCATCGCCCTCCTCCAAGTCCTTTACGGCGTGCGGCCAGCTCTCCGGGGGCGAATCGGGATGCGTGGACAAGGGCGAACCAGGGCTTGGCCTGCACCAGCTCGCCTTCATGCCAGGCGACAGCGAGCTGAAGGTGTCCACGCGCTTCTTCTCCCAGTCCACGTTGTCCTTCGCGATCTCAGCGAGTGCAGACCCCGCAGGAGCCTGCTTGAGCGCCTCAAAGAACTTTTCGTGCAAGCCGCTCGCATGACCCGGACGGGGAACGACATACGCCGTCCCGCCAATGCGATACTGCTCCATCGTGCCCTCGATCCACCAGGTCAGCTCGACCTTGTTGTTGGATGTGATCTGCGCGACCTTCGGCGTGCGGATATCCACAGTGGAGAGGATGATAGGGAGCTGCGGCGCACTCGCTAGCGTGATGAAGCCACGGAAGACGTGCGTGCGAACGCGAGGGCGCGCGAGAGACGCGTCCCAGGTTGCGAGCTGGATGGTGGTGGACTTGGGATTCGATCTGAGAGCGGCCTGCAGGGCTTTGTGCCATTCCGGGGCGGACATGGTGAGAGCGTGAGGGAAGACGGAGGCTGATCTTCATGACGCAACATCCGCAATGAAAGAACAAAGAGATAGCCCAATTTGGAAAGTCTTCTCGCGTGCCAAATACATGTCAACCTGTCTCGTCCTTGGCCCACGATAATACGCAACAAGGGCCTTGTCTCTTTTCGCTGCACTTCAGCGAGTCAAACGACAGCGATGATGAAGTCCAGGGGTCAAACGGCGACAGGCGCCCGGGCTGGAAACGGCGATCAGACATCAGCCATCTATAATTGTGGAATGCAACGAGGCAAGATCAACCTCCACCTTCATTCGTGCATTCGCGCAGCCAGCAGCAACCGTCGCCGCGCCACCCGCCATGCCTCGCGAGAACTCGTTCAGCGATGAGGGCGCGTCCCTCACCTCGGAAGATGAGGACTACCCCGCGGCCGTATCGCCCACCTACGACGGCGAGCCGCGCAGCTTCGCGCGAGGGGCGGCCCCGCAGGCGGGCGCTACCCTTCCCCTCCGCTCCCCCTCAAAGTACACGGTCAAGTCTTCCCCCAGCAGCCGGCGCGCGCCCTTGCGCCCAATCCAGCGCTTTCGGGCGGCGGCGCGCAAGGTGATCGCTATGCACCGGGGGACGAACATGATTCGCGGGCGCGGGGTCGGCAGCGAGCCCGGTATTGACCCCCGGCGCGCGACGGCGGACGTGCAGTACGGGGGGATCCACCAGGACTGCGTGATTGAGCTGTTCGACTACTCGGGCTGGTCGCTGAGCGCGGGGCGCATGACGAACAAGGAGTTCGTCGACCTCATGGGGGACGAGCAAGCCAGCGAGCGCGATGCGTGGGTCAAGGTGCGGTGGATAAACATTAGCGGGATTAGCTGGGATGTGATCAAGGCCGTATCGCTGGCCTACGGTGCGTGTAGTGCACTCAGCCGTCTTACTGCCACTGACAGCGCACAGACCTGCATCCCCTCGCGCTCGAAGATGTTCTCCATCAACGCAGCGGGAACCGCTCAAAGGCCGACTACTACTCTCGTCACCTCTTCATCCGCATACTCTGTCATGAGCTCGGTAATGAGGACGACCCCATCGACCCCACCGCCACACCTGCATACGGCAGCACTCTTAGGAGATGCGAGTCCCCGGTGCAGGTGGACGACGTCCGAGAGTCGTACGAGATGGTCCGGAAAAGTGCAAGCGAAGATTCAGAGGAGAAGACGGTGTATGGCTCAGCACCACAGACACTCACCCGCCGGCGGAGAGCATGGCGTCGGGGTGCAGTAGTGGCCGACGACATTGAGTCGAAGCCCAAGGTACCCATGTCTCGGCCATTGCTCAGACCCGTTGCTTCCACGCGGGAAGTACTCGAAGATATGGTGCGTGCACTATCGAGTTCCATTGCGCAGCAGCATCTCACGCGTATTGCAGGACCGCAAGAGGCGCAACGAGGAGGACGTGACCGTCGAGGCGCTCAAGCGTGATGGACGCGTACCCGTCCGCGTCTCCCCCTTCTATATCTTCCTCCTCCGCGATGGCACGGTCATCTCCATCTCCGCCTCCCCGTCCGGGCAATCCCTAACCGCCCCCATCGCCGCGCGCCTCCGCGAACGCGACACCCTGCTGCGCAAGTCCGCCGACCCGTCCTTGCTCGTACAAAGCCTACTCGACTTGCTCGTCGACAAGGGCCTGGAGGTCATCGACGCGTTCCACGACCGGATTACGCAGTTCGAGCGCGAGGTGCTGCTCAAGCCGAAGATGCGGACCGTGCGGAATCTGCATATCATTTCGGGCGACCTCATCTTGCACAAGCGGACACTGGAGCCGATCAAGACGGTCATCTATGGGTTGAGGCGGTACGACTTGGATCGGTGCTTGGCGATTGTGGACCCGGAAGAGTTGGAGACGAAGAAGGTGACTGGGTTTATGAGCCATAAGAGCAAGATCTACTTGGTGGGTTGCAGTTGTTCCTCGACCGCGATGAGAGAGGCTAATGCGTGCTTCATAGGCGGATGTGTACGACCACATGGACTATATCTTGTCAAGTCTAGATATGTTCGCCAACATCACGGAGAACCTTATCGACTACACATTCAATGTACGTTTCTGCCCCGCAACAGGCGGGTCCAGTAGCTTACGATTCCTTGCAGATGACGTCGTACGAGATGAACGAAATCATGTAGGTAACGCTCCTTCGACGAGGAACCTTTGTGCTAACGTACCGATAGGCGTCGTCTAACGCTTGCCACGATCATCTTCCTGCCTATGACGCTTTTGACTGGCTACTTCGTAAGCTCTCTTCCCTTTCAGTAGTTCAACATGGCTGACGCAGAGCCCCAGGGAATGAACTTCACCGAGTTCTGGAGCGTCAACAATAACTCGGATGTGTTCTTCTGGGAGTTGGCAATCCCGATTATCGTCGCCGTCACCGCCGTCTTCATGTGGGGTGACTTCGTCCGCATATTCCACTATCTGCAGAAGAGGTGGATTGCGCGGAATGCAGTCAAGGTGAGTTCGTTAGGGCAATCGCACGATGCAACGTACTGATCTTCGTGCAGGCGTACCGCGCAATATAGTATACCCTACGAGTATACCCGCGGCCTCTACCTCTGCGCTCCTGTTGAGGTGATACATATACGCGTTTGATTTATTGCTGGATCTATAGGGCTGGGGATATCTGGGTACTTGTATCTGACCGCTCTGGCTGACTTGTTTGTTCGCTCACTCTTATGTATGTTCACGACCATCGGACCGCTGTCATTCTCTCGTAGTACAGGAATAACGTCGTATAGATATGGACTTGACTAATACTCTCATTTATCACCTGGACATCGAACCTGGGAACCTAGGGCAATGCATTGTGCTCCCCTATCAGGAAGCCATTGTTCTTCATTACTGGCATCAAGTGAGATCTCATCATCTGTGCACCTTCGCCGCGGTCTTCCTCCCCCCAGGACGAACGGACGCACTTCTATCTGACCGTATGTGCAGGGCTGAACCTCCTCGGCGGCGCGATAACGACACGAAAGGCCGCATGTTTGCTGTCGAGACCACCCGAGATCGTGCGCCCCGGCCATGCGCGCCTATCAAGCCAGCGGCTCGCAGCCAGTCCCTGCTCCTCCATGACTGTTCCGTCGCCGCGCTGTTCGCTGCATTACGCGCGATAGCTCCCTGCTAGCCGCTCACATGGGCGTGGCCGACCGGCCGACGGAGGCTTGCGAGTGAGCTATCGGCGCCGAGACTTATATATGGGGGCGATAGCCGCACTGCTTACGGCTCTTGCTCTGCACCTCCATCTCCTCTGAGCTCCTTGCGATCGACTAGCGACATCATGGCCATCGAACTTATCCCGCTGCCGCTCCCTGCGAGCGCCGATCCGTCCAAGTTCCAGCACTTTGGGCGTGAGGTTAGGGGCGTTGACCCGGCGAACTTCACGGAGGAAGAGTTCAAGGAGATCGAGGAGGCCTTGTACAAGGTGCTTACTCTGCAGAGGGATTGGGGTCGCAAGCTAATGCCTCTCGCTGTAGCATGATGCGCTCCTATTCCGGGGCACTGATCTCTCGCCGGAGAAGCAGTATGCGCTCACCAAGGCTTTTGATCCATCCTGCGAGAGCTATGGACACGGGAACAACAAGACGGGCAGCGAGAAGAAGTCCATCCTGCATCCCGATCTGAAGGTGCGTCCTTCTGCGATGCCCTTGGCACCATGCTCACCTCGTGCAGACCATACCCCGTGTCCCCCAGGTGCAGCTCATCGGCAATGGCACTGTGTACAACCATGAGGGCCTCGCCGAAGCCATGCTTAAGCACCCCTCGCACACCACCTTCCATAAGACGCGTGTCTCGCCAGAGGATGAGGCGAAGGGTCACACGCGCTTCTACCGCTGGCACATCGACGCCGCGCTCTACGACCTCTCCCCGCCGAAGGTGACGACCCTGTACGGCATTGAGGTCCCCGATGGCCCGACGCAGGTGTGCCGCTACGACGATGAGACGGGCGATGAGCTGCCGGTACCGCTGGGCACGACAGCGTTCGTGTCGGGGCGGACGATGTTCGACATCTTGCCGCAGGAGCTGAAGAGCTTGGCGGTGCGCTCGCGCGTGAAGTACGCACCGCACCCGTATGTGTGGATGGCGCCGGCGCACGCGTTGTCGACCGGTCTCGGGCTGGAGAGCGAGGGGCTTGAGCTTCCGCTCGACGAGCTGCCGCCTTGGGAGGAGAGCAAACGGAAGACACTGCCTGTGGTGAGTATTCTGAGTATATGCATCGAGATTATATGCTAACGCTGCTCAGACCTGGAAGAACCCCGTGACAGGCGAGCTGCACTTCCAAGTGCACCCCTGCGGTGCCGCTGAGCTCATCGTCGACCCCCTACCGGAGGGCGCGAAGCGTGAGGGAGCGCTCTACCCTGACGGCGCACACATCACCGACCTCAAGGAGGTTCGCGATCTGTTGTACAAGATGCAGCGTCCTGCTATTGCGCCGCCGGTAAGTCTCTTCTCCTGACACGCTTCGTAGTCCAGTCCTGACTTTGCTTAGCTCGTCTACCCTCACGACTGGAAACCGAAGGATCTCGTCATCTTCCACAACCGCGGTGTTCTTCACACCGTTGTCGGCGCGTTCACGAAGGAACAAGTGCGGGCCTTTCACCAGTGCAACCTTGCCGCGTCGGCGGACCCGACCGGCCCCACGCCGGAGGACGTGAAGAAGTATGCTTGAGGGAGCGAGGGTTGCGCATGAGGGGCAAACACGGACGAACGCTACCTACGATCTTTGGTTGATCTGCACTGTACTTCATATAAGCAATGCTCAGGTGTTCCGGAATTCTCGTTCGAAGGTCGTAAAAAGAACAGTGTACACAGGTAAGTACAAGGTATATACAATCGGTAGCGTGCTGAAGTGCCCTCTGGATTCCCATAGTCCCGAGTCTTGGAAAGTGTTGGTCGCTCTTCTGCGGCTTCCTCCCCTCATACACAGACGGTTGTCCTCTAGCAGTCCGCCAAGTACTTCGAGATCGCCGACTTCTCGGCTGAGTCGACGGAGAGCTTGTAGTAGTGCTTGACTTGGACCCAAGCCTGCACGTACGTGCAAACAAAGCTGCTGAGCGGCGGTACCCACTCGGCGATATCCTTGTCGCCTGTACGATTGTCAGCAGACGTTTTTCCATCATTGAATGAGTATGGCAAGAGTTGGACGAGAACAAAGAGCGGATGATGAACGCACCCTTCGACTGGTTGAGGTTGTCGGTGACCGCGATGAGCTGCGGGCGGGTCACGTCGTTCGCGAGCGCCTCGCGCTGGTCGTCATCCCAGTTCCGTGCGCCAGATACCCAGGCCTCCTTAAGCGGAACGATGTGGTCCTAGGGCAGGTCGTGAGCATCTGAACGAACAGAATCAACAAAGCGAATACTGACGATGTCAAGGTCAGATGGCAGCGTCGTCTTGACGTTGTCATATGCAGACGTCCATTCGCCGCTGGTCGGGTAGCAATCGCTACCCTCCTGAACAGAAAGTGAGCTTCATCCTAGACGGAAAGTGAGGCTTATACGCACCGTGACCTTGGTAGCGTCCCGCTTCAGAATGTACTCGCGCTGTACGATGTCAATTTAGGCCTTCTTCGGGACGTGACAAGATGCGAACGGTGTTGCAGGTGCCCTCGACTATCAAGATCAACCTGTCAGTATCTGGCCATGACTTGAAGTTACGCCATTACTCACTGGTGATCCAGGTATGGAACCGGTCACGACTGTACGCCGGCGAGTTGGACTCAGTCTCCACCGTCACTGAAGGAAAGTAGTTCAGCAATTGGTGAATGACCAAAGGAAGACAGTGCGCACGGTCAGCCAGGTAAGACTTGGCCGTCGACGCGGAGATCACGTTCGGAAGGCTGCGCGGGTTGAGGGCCCGTGGCTGGAACGGAGCCGCGACCGCGAAGGAGGCGAGAGTGAGGACAACGAAAGATGCGAAGCGGGACATGGTCGAACGAGTCGAAGGACCGAGGAAGGGAGGGGAAGGGAAAGAGGGGAGGGACGGGGAACCGACTCAATAGCACGCCATCCTGGTGCGGTAGTTATATAGACGGGGTGTCAATCCATGCATGCGTTACCATCTACTGACTGGCGCACATGCGCGATAGCGAAACGTGCGGCGCAACCTGGTGGGCGAAGGCGTGTCCAAATGGATAGAGGCGTAACCTGGTGGTGGTCAAGTTCTGGCGCGCGCTTCGTGTGGCAGATTACTGCGCGTTATCAGCCCGTGCGCATGTGGTAGGCATGTCTCGTGGGTGAAGGAGATATGTCGAGGGCCGAGGAAGACTGGCTCGTGGGCGAGGAGCAGGGGAAGCGAACGTTGATTGACGCCGGTGCTCAATGCTATCCACAGGTCTTCATGTTGTCAGGGCCGAGAGAAGGCGAGTGTACCAAGTCGGTCCCGAGGGTCGGGAAGGGCATGCGAAGAAGATAGAGTATATCATTGCAGGTGTTCACGTTCGACGTTGGCCAGGAGCTTCCGGCATACATACGAAAGCTAGTGCAGCACTACAGACCAAAGGTCAAGAAGAAGTACTTGTTCGCTGTTCAGTGCAGGAGACACAACTTCGCGGAATTGCACCTGAACATTGTCGCACTGCAAAGTCCTGGCCATAATTAGTTGAGATGCATAGCTTCAAGGGAGATCCAATATGTGGACACACGTACCTAGATAGACTCAGGACGAGCGGTGACTGCATTATCAGAAAAGGCCAATCACCTGGCAGGTTTAGAGCTTGACGCGGTCCCCGAATAACCGGGAAAGGACGACTGTGAGACAGAGAGGAGATGTCGAGGAGGACTAAGGTCTGAAGAGCACTTGGCATGCCAGAGCGATTCAAAAATTGAGCGCGTTGATTTGACGAGACGCTCGATGTGCGCGTAGCATCCTGAATCAAGACAGCACGGAGATGGGTCTCAAGGTGCTTGTGCGTATGCAGTGGAAGCAGCGCGGGGTATACTGCTTCCCGAAAGGTTCGTGGGGTCGGAAGGCCGAGAAGGACGTCGGCGTTCGGGAACAAGCGTGCATTGACGCGATCACAGCGAGCTCGCCGTCGCGCACGTTGTCTCCGGCCACCATCTCGCAGCCATGGCCATAGCCCTCCGTCGGCGGTCACTGACCCGCCTCGCTCTCGCTCTCTTTGCTATCGTTCTCCTTCGCTATCTATTCTCCTCTTCCTCCTCGTCCACAGAATCCGCACTCGAAATCCAGGAACACAACTTCATCGAGCGGGCGACCCGGGGGGACAAGAGCCTGAATGTGCAGAAGCACCGCTTCCTCCAGGCTCGCATGGGCCGCGACGAGCGCCCAGAGCTCTTCCAAGACACCATAAAGGACGGCATGGACGACTTCTGGGACCGCTACCAGCTCCCGTTCATCATAAATAAGGAAACGTCCTCAATCTCCACCCAGAACCTCATCTCCGCCATCGACCATCTCCTCTCCCTCAATGGCTGGGTCGCCGCGCTGTGCCCAACACTCACCCGCCCCTTCGGCCAGAACAAGCACGCGACGACATTGTATAACGACATGATCTCACAAGACCACCTTTACTACGTTGCCATTGTCATCCACTCCGCGGACCACTTCCTCGTCGATCAGCTGGCTGTCGTCGTGCAGCTCGCCAAGCGCCTCGGCACGACCAACCTCTTCGTGAGCATGCTCGACTACGGCTCGACAGACTCGACCGAGACCCTCGTCGATCTCTGCGAGGCCGTGCTCACTCTCCTCGGCATTCCATTCCGCATACGACGCGTGCCGGGCATGACGGAGGACCCACTCGCGGCGTACTACCCGCTCGAGGAGGCCCACATGCGCAACCTCGCGCTCGAGCCGCTGCATGAGTTACACGACCGCCGCGGCATCGCGTTCAAGCGCGTCGTCTGGCTCAAGGGCTTTACCTGCCCGAACGACATCCTCGAGAGCATCAAGATCTCGTTCGTGAACGAGGCCGCGATGGTTTGCGGCATGGACTGGGCGGAGCACAATGGTGCTTTCATTTTCAGTGATAGGTGCGTATTTGCATAACTTCCCACTACCAAGTCCTCATTTTCTGTCTCAGGTGGCGCACGCGCGATATTCTTGGTGATCAGTTCCGCCAAAGCAAGTCTGCGTCGTCCTCTGCCCCACCACGCGATGCCGTCGGCGCCCAGCGCTACACTCAGCACCTTCCCTTCCAAGTCTTCTGCTGCGAGTCTGGCACGCATGTCGTTGACCCGGGCCAGTCGTACTACAAGGGCATCCGCTACCGCGCCGGCCTCGACTTCCAGAACGTCAGCAAGTCCGACCCTGTGGTGGACCGCGCCCCCGATGCGGCGTGTCTCGACTCGTCGCAAGCGCACTTTTGCCGCGACTTGTGGCTAGAAGCAGCGCGTGAAGGAGTTGAGGAGGTGGACAATGTGCATGCGGACGGTGCCCCTCGCAAGAGGAAGGCGAAGCGCGAGGACGAGCACAGCTGGTGGAAGCGTCAGGATGTGGAACAGGACGAGGAAGGTCGCCCTGCTGCAGTCGATGTTGCACGAGGAAATGAGGACCGCCTTGGTGCGGACCCAGGGAAGCTCAAGTTCGGCGACGAGCCCAATCGGGCACCGGGGCAGCGGGCTGGCGTGGACGCAGATGCGAATGTCGGCTCAGATTACGACGCGTCACCGGACGAAGGCGCTGACGGTGCGAACGAGGACTTGTCCGCATTACCTGCACTCTCCATCCCGAACGCCCTCTTCCGTCCCGCCCGTATACTGGTGAACCCGCGGTGCCCGACGACATACGCCGGCGTCTCACATACTCAGCTCGCGCTCGACCTGTTCGGGCAAGTCGACGATAAGGCTGCCGGCGCGGGCGACGAGCGGTACATCTTGGAAGACTGGGAAGGCGCGCCGGAGAGCTTCGTATGCCACGAGCAGCGACAGACAGGAGGAAGAACAGCGACGAAGACGCAGCGACGACTCGGGTTCTCGCTGCACGATGAGTTGGAGAGGGGGAGGGGGCAGGCAGCGGTGGGCGCGGCGTAGAATCGCTCGACTGAGAGGGCTTATGCGTTGATGCGCTGCAAAATGGATGCTTGGTGCCAGGCGTACTCGGACAGGAATCGCGTTTGTCACTGTATGGTTAGTATATATTAGAGCTTGCGCATCGCTGTCGTAATCAATGGGTATGTTGCATAGGGAGTTATGGCCCCTAGTGTAAGGCCTGATAGTAACTGAGTATTGAGCATGAGCTTATGAAGACGAAGATGAAGTTCATTAGACCAACCAACCGTAGAGGTAAGCCGTATATACCAGCGATTTCGTACGAGATAAATGCCACGAGTAAGTGTAGGTAACGATGCGTATAGTATTTCATGGCCAGGTCGTAAGTATACGTGTCAATAGTCGGCAGAAGATCGAAAGAGTAAGCAATAGCCATTCCGTAAGACGACGGGATCCTGGATGAGTCTAGAGTATGCCAATGAAGAGACGAAGCGAGGTGTATGAAGTGTAATGGGCTGTGCACATGCTGATGGACGTATGTACTACCCTTTTATCGTGTGTGCCAAGGACGTCTACAAGTCGTCTATGGTGTGGGGAAGGAGCTCAAGGCAGCGCTTGAGGCGCTTGATGGTCTCAACGCGGTCGTAGTTGCGGCTACCGCACCCCTCCTTGGAGCATCGTGCATCCCAGCAGGCCTGCGCTTCCGGAGAGCACACTGGTGCCGCTGGAACAGGAGACTGAGAAGTTGTGGGCGTTGTGGGTGCATCTGCGGCAACGGCCGGTGGCGTCGTCGTGCCTGCATTAGCGGCACCGACAGCTTCAACCGCGGCGTCCACCTTGTCCTCTATAGGATCACCGATCATGGCGCGCACGATGTCGCCGCGGGGGCAGCGCTCCAACCCGTCGACGAGCGCGTGCTTGAGCAGCCGCCAGGGCATGTTATCTAGCGGCGTGACCCCGCAAGTGCCGCAGAAGTAGGGCGCACCATTGCCGGCGACGAAGGTAAGCGGGCTGTCGAGGAGGGAGCGCCAGCGGTCGCGCCGTGCGCGGTGCAGGCGGAGGAGCGGGAGGAGGTGCACGGTGGGGAGCACGTGGAGCGGGGATGGGGGAGGCTTCCCGCACGAGTCGAAGGCGACTGCGGTGGAGGTGGAGGGGGCGCCTGCAGGGGATGGTGCGGCGGAGAGGTCGTAGATGAGGCTCGCCTCCGAGGCGGCGGCGGCTTCGGCGGACCAGTTGTGTCTTCGTGCGAGGCCGTAGGCGCGGATGGGGTCGACGGGGATGAGCTTGAGGAGCGTAAGCCGCAGGACAGCTAGCGTTCCGGGTGCGTCCCACTCGTCGGCGAGGGCGAGCGCAACGTCAAGCGTAGAGAGGTCGTCGATGGTGGGCATTGTGTGCCCGGAGAGGTGGTGCAGGACCGGCACAAGCGCTGCATCGGTGAAGGGTGTGGGGAGAGTTATCGGCGAGGACGTTGGTGCATTAGACGTGGATGGTGAGGCCTCGGTAGTGTCTTGTGGGTCGAAGAGGGTGGGGAGGGCGGACAGGACGTCGTCGAACGCGGGGTCCTCGGCGCCTAGAGCGGGGATGTCGTCCAAGTCTGCGCAAAGACTGGGAGCGCCTGAAGGCTGCGGGAGGGAGAGCAATGCACGGAAGAAGCCCGAGCCGACGGCCAGTCGTCGGGCGTATGTACGAAAGCGCGTTCCCTCCGAGGAGTGCAGCTCGACGTCCGCGTCCGAGGCGGCAAACTCAGGATGCAGCGGACCGAGGTTGACCTCATTAGGCGCTGAGTAGCGCTCCGGAGCGCGTGGCTTCACGGCCAGAGACGCAGAGGTGGTGGCGAGAGGAAGTACAGGAGCTGGGGCAGCCATGGTGTCTGTCGTGCGCGCTGGGGTACTGGCGAGCGCGTATATAGGGGCGCCCACGAGGAAGACGACCCTGACAACGAGGCGCGCCTGGCTGTGATGCTGGGCCGTTGTACGTATCTGCGGACGCACTCGGGCACGGTGAAGGGGCGAAACGACGACGATAAGGTCTGGAGGTGGCGAGATGAAAGCCCGGGAAGGACAAGGGCGTGGCGAGCAGCTAAGCGAAAGCGCTGCGAAGGGACTGCTGATGCGCGGAGGAAGCGGGGACGATCATTTATGGCGCCGACCAAGCCAGGACTATACTGTTTACAGAGCTTTGAGGGAGCCACGTCTTCTACATGACAGTACATGGTGTCATTTGCGGCGCTTAGCCTTGCATGGAAGGAGGCTGCTCAATGGCAGCAGGCCTGGTGACAGCCTGCAATGCACCCGAAAGTAAGTTACGCAGTGACATATGCTCCTTATTCTCATGTCTGCGGCCACAAAATTCCTGAGCTAGAATGGTCTACAATTGGACTTCTGTCCTTCTGCTATGTCTCACTTGCGCGCACGGCGCTTAAGCGCCGCTACCACGCCCTCAAGCGCCTGCGAAGTACCAACGTGATAGGTTGCCGCACATATGGCATACATTGTATAGCATAATTTTCTGACGGGTAGAATAAGGAGGCATTACTGAGCTATAGCGCTGACAGCTAGGTGGGTGGTGGCGCGTGTGACGCGACGCGCCGTAGGCATCATGTGATCGTATCTTGCGCTTTGCCCAAAATTACCGCCGTCGTTGACGCTCGAGTCAACTTGGAGTCAACCTCTACGTAGTCCCCACCCTCCTCCTCTGACCCTCTGACCGATCTCGAAGGAGTCACTCCTGGCGAAGATTCTCTGAGTCACACCTAGGAGCATAAAAGAGTGAAATATTTTGCTCGTTTACCCACTCGCAAGCTCCCTCACGATGTCGACCAAAATCCCTCATCTCATCACGCTCGCCGACTTGCCCACGGCCCAGATTACTCGCTTGCTGTCGCATGCACACGCAGTCAAGCAAACGTCCCTGCCTTGGTTGCAACCACACGGACAGCGCGCCGCCCCTAAATCCAACGCAAAGGGTGCTAAGGCTCCCACTTCCAAGAATCTTCGCCTCCCACCCCAAACGCTGTTCAACAAGTCCATTGCACTTGTTTTCTCAAAACGCTCGACACGGACGCGGCTAGCGGCGGAGACGAGCACGACCCTGTTGGGTGGACGTGCGCTGTTCCTCGGACGCGATGACATCCAGCTGGGGGTGAACGAGTCGCCGCGGGATACGGCGCGGGTCATTGGTGGGATGTGCCAGGGTATCTTCGCTCGTGTGGGCGGGAATGAGGAGATTGAGGTGCGTCTTAGTCGAAAACGACATACAGAACGTGTATATTGACAGATACTGCAGGAACTCATCCGCTACTCGCCTGTACCAGTCTTAAATGCACTCTCCTCAATGTGGCACCCTACTCAGATTCTTGCCGACCTCTTGACTCTGCACGAGCACGCAGCAGCCTTCCCGTCTGAGACGGCAGACCCATTCGCCGAGGGCTCCGCGGAGCAGGCACTCACATCCTCCAAGGGCAAGCGCGCTGTGCTCCCAACGCTGCGGCCCCTCACCATTGCGTATGTCGGCGACCCGAACAACATCCTTAACGACATGCTCGTCACCTACCCGCGCCTCGGGCACAAGCTCCGCATCGGCGCGCCCGAGAAGTACGCCGCGCCGTACTTCAGTGACGCGCCGAGCGAGCAGGCAGAGGTGATGAAGCGCGTGAACCAGCTCGAGTGCAACAAGGAGGGAATGCTCACCTGGACGACGGACCCGCGGGAGGCGGTGAAGGGCGCCGATGTTGTGGTCACGGATACGTGGATCTCGATGGGGCAGGAGGAGGAGAAGGCGCAGCGGCTGGCAGACTTTGCGGGCTACCAGGTCACGGAGGAGCTCTGCGCGGAGGGTGGCGCGAACCCGAACTGGAAGTTCATGCATTGCTTGCCGCGGAAGCCGCAGGAGGTGGATGACGAGGTTTTCTTCGGCCCTCGCTCGCTGGTGTACCCTGAGGCGGACAACCGCAAGTGGACGATCATGGCGCTGTTTGAGTGCGTGGCGACTTGTTTGCCTACTTTGTCGTTGTGCTAACTTTCACAACAGCCAACTGTTCGGCCGTTGGCAGCTCGACACGTCCGTCACTACCGTGCTCGGCGAGGACGGCATGGTGAAGGAGGTGGGCGCTGAGGAAACGGATGAGTAGACGGCCAGCCTGTTGGAAGGAGACCAGGGTGTAGGCAAGCAGCAACCAAGCGTAGTTTACTGACCGAGTTAGGGTAATTGCGGCCATATATTCGATGCATGTGCCACACCTCCAATTTCCGTATCGACGATCACCTCTATCGCAGCGACGCAATCTCTTCCTCTGCCCCTTCTCAAGATAGGCCTCCCCGCAGACGGACGAGACCACTCGCATCTGTCAGGACATTTGGAGACGTCTTTGTGCTCGCACGCTCCGTATGGTCAGGCAACGGATAGAGAACTGTGGCGCTCGCGCCATCCAGTCGTTCATCCTATCGACGCACGAGAACAATCTAGTGGAGGTCCTTTGCCTCAAAATCTGAGTAGTCTCATTGGTGTGTACCTCGTACCTATCTCGAAGTGCGGAGCGTGCAGGATGGCTCGATACCGCTATTCTTACGGGCATCGATGTGAGGATTCCTTTTCTTGTACTTGGGGCTTTACTGATGCGAGCTGCAGTCCCGAAAGTCGGTCGTGTGATTGTTTACTGTAACTTCACGAAGCCCTTCCATGTCATTCAGAGCATGCTGCTTCCCCGCCCGTTGATTGAATACCCCGCGCTGCTCTTCGCTCATGACCTGCTGCCGCTCGAGTTCGAATATTCATGCACTTGTTTGGCGCTGCGCATTCTTCCCCATCTTCGCAGACGAGTCGCGCCCGCAAGACCTGCTGCATGTACCCCCACTTCTATCGCGGACGTTCCTTGTGAGGTTCTAACGGGTGCAAGTGAATGAAACTTGCTCTAACTTTCGTTCTACAGGCCTGGACTTGATGAAAGCTGCTCGGTCCCACAGGTTGGCCTTGGTATCGTAACCGTCCGAGTGCCGTTCCGTATCTCGTCCTCGGGGCGGGCTAGAATGCCACCGCTGGTAGACCTCGGAGCGGACTGTGGACAGCAATTATACCATGTGAACGAGAGGTCGTATGCGCGCGGCGATAAGCAGCCCAGCAGGCCCCAGTGCCACAGTTGCCCGCGGGCCAGGCCGCCACAGAAGTTACTATATATAGCAATTGTGCATCCCTGAGGTCTGCAGAGCGAGAGGCTCGACGGCGGCGCGGGGCACGACGGCCGCATCGGAACGTCGAGCGACCACATCAGGCCGCGAGACAGGCCTGCGATGGGTCAAACGCGTGCGGCGCGAAGATCAGGGCGCACGCCCTGTGCGCCGCGTGAGCGCCCGAGATAACGCGCGAAGTGCGTATATAAGTACATGTGGGTGTGCGGGGGCGGGCTCCAGCTTTTGCGCTTCGCGACTTGGACTTTACCTTGCTACTGCCCGCCATGGCCGATGCGGAGAAGTACAGCAGCGACTCGGGCTCAGCGGGGTCGCGCCACCGGGAGGAGATCTTCGAGCGCCCCAAGGGTCTGAAGGGACTCTACAGTCATACGGCGACTCAGGTAAGTGTAGACGCGATTATCTGGGGGATGGGAGGCTGAGGGGACGTAGGTGGCCATGCTCGGCTTCGTGTGCTTCATGGGACCGGGTGAGTACCGCGATCGGCGCGAGAAGGCAGCATTTTTACAACCGATCAGGTTTGTTCAACGCCTTGAACGGCCTCGGCGGTGGAGGCCAGCTCGACACGAAGACCAGTGCCAACGCCAATGTTGCGCTGTATTCGACCTTTGCCGTTATGGCGTTCTTCGCCGGGTGAGCATGCTGTCCGCATTGTATTCTCCTCTCAGCTGACCTGCTATCCATAGGACCGTGAACAACATCATTGGGCCTCGGTACACCCTGCTGGTGGGCTCGATGGGGTACTCGCTGTACATCGGATCCTATCTGTGCGTCGTCGGCATCGCCTGACTTGGCTCTGACAGCCCCATGTGCATACGCTGACGCGGATCTGCAGTGCCATGAATATCCATGCGGATGCGGGTCCCTTCGTCGTTGCCGCGGGCGCGATTCTGGGTATCTGCGCGGGTCTCTTGTGGACGGCGCAGGGATCTCTGATGCTGTCGTACCCGACGGAACAGCAGAAGGGCCGCTTTATCGGTATTTTCTGGACTATTTTCAATTTAGGAGGTGTCGTCGGCGCCTCCGTCTCCCTCGGCACCAACTTCGAGTCTACGGCCGGCTCTGGTGAGGTTTCCATCTAACGGAAGATCCGCGCATTTTTTCTGACCATCCTTTTCGCGAAGTCGGCAACAGCACGTACATCGCCTTCCTGGTGCTCACTGGAATTGGCGTGGCCATCCCCATGCTCATGGTCAACCCGAAGAACATGATTCGCAGTGATGGCACGAAGGTCGCTACCCCGCGCCACCCTAGCTGGAAGACGGAGATTCTGGGCCTCTACGTTACGCTCAAGACGGACCCCATGATCCTCCTTCTCTTCCCGATGTTCCTCGCGTCGAACTGGTTCTACACTTGGCAGTTCAACGACTACAACGCGGGTCTGTTCAACATTCGCGCGCGTGCGCTGAACAACTTGGTGTATTGGATCGCGCAGGTCATCGGTTCGGTGGCAATTGGCTTGCTTCTCGACCAGCCGCGTCTCTCGCGTCGGGTTCGTGCGTTCGCGGGCTGGGCAGTGCTGTTCGTCATGGTGTTCTTCGTCCATATCTGGGCGTACTTCTACCAGAAGTGAGCGCTCTTCCCTTGCTACTAGTATTTATGCTGATCCTTTGCGTCAGGCGTTACACGCGTGATGACGGCCACGCCCTCGTCGATATCTACGACTCGGGCTACGCCGGCTACATCCTCTGCTACGTCTTCATGGGTATCCTCGACGCGATGTGGCAGACGACGTCGTACTGGCTCATGGGCGCCATGTCGAACGACGCGGCGAAGCTCGCGCATTTTGCTGGCTTTTATAAGTCCTTGCAGAGCGCGGGTGCTGCCATCGCCTGGAGGATAGACGCCCTCAAGACCCCCTACATGAACCTATTCATCTCTGAATGGGTCCTGCTCGTTGCGGGCCTGCTCTTCACGTTGCCGATGATGCATCTGCGTGTGAAGAACCAGACGACGCTGGAGGAGGAGACGCTGTGAGTTCATTCGCCTCCCTCGCCACTGATCGTCGCTTACCTGTGTCTAGTGCGCGTATGGACGACGCGGGACACATCGCACCCGTAGAGGAGGTCAAGAAGAAGATTGGCGAGGCATGAGCACCCGCCGCCACTCGACGCGATCTTCCGGCTTCACACTTACGACTTGCGAGGGTTTTTGTTGTTGTATCTTGGTCACGTCGCTCGTTGTCTTAGCTTACGGACCTTAACTTATTTTCATGACAACGAAGTAGTGTACTCTGGCTCGCTAACGAATCATATCGGATACCCCCTGCAATGCGTCCGCGTGAAAAAATGGTGAGGACAATGCCACCGAAGTGCGAGTCGGCTGCATGACCAATGGAAGCTAGCGCGCGGTCTGCATCGATTCCTACCGACCGTCGAATCTGATTTGGGTGCGGAAAAGGCCAGCAGAGAAGCTGCGGGAGGTCCAAAAGTGACGAACTGGTGATGGGTACTTCATTTCTGGCCCAAAGGCTGTGCGGAAGCTGGTCTCAAATTACACGTGATGACCACCCGACAACCACGAGGCGGTCATGCAAATGTGGCTTCTATTGTCCCGTACTGGTATAAAGCGCGTGATCTGCATCAGTCGCGCCTTGACCTCTCCCACCATGAGCTCTGGCATCGTCCGCAAATTCCGCACCAGAGATGGCGTATCCACTCTCGTCGTCTTCCCAAAGACACAGGACGCCATCGATAGACCTGAGGAGTGGAATAGACAATGGGAAGAGTTCTACCAGCACCCTGACTTCCCGGGGCCCACCCAGCTCGTCAACGGCTATCGAGGCATTCGCAACCCCCGGGCCAATCTCGACTTCTTCTTCTTCAGCGATCTGTTGGAGCAGACGCGCCACCTACACCGACACTTTCTCAAATTCTGCAGGCACCAGGCGTTCGTCGATGCCTTCAGCAAGTCGTGGCTGAGGGCGAAGCCAGAAGATCGGAAGCAGCATGCGCTGAACGCGATCGCCAACGTATGTGGCACCACAGACAACATCAACAACGCGCGCGCGTACTGCCCCGAGATCCTGACCATGAACAACCTTGTTTATGAGGGCGACGGCGTCGGCTTCATCCATCTTCTCGAGCGGATGCGCCACACAGACATCAGCGTGCGCGCCCCCCACGAGATACGAACCTACTCGCCGCAGTGGGACAAGTTCCTGGAGGAGTGGGGGAAGACTAGCCATACTCAGATCGAGGAGCTCTGCCTCGCGGAGGTGATGGGGCTGCGATTCAAGATGCTATGTGCGTTGCCACCCTCTCTCCATCGATCGGTGTACTGACTCTGTACTCGCACAGGCTGGATCGTCCTGTACACTACCTTCTCCTTCCTAGGACTCTCGCTGCCCAAGATCAACGTCACCAAGGAGCGATACCCGAAGGGAGACGAGACCGCGGCGCGCGCGCTCAAGCAGATCGAGGTGCTTGAGCGCGCCGCGACTGTGGGAGAGCTGGCTATAGCATGTGGGGACTTCAAGGAAGCCGACGAGCGTTTCCGCCAGTACGAGCGCGATCACCGCAAGATGATGGCTGGACGTCGCGTCGCCTGCGCTCGGTGCTTGAGCTTCCAAGACGAGTCCGAGGAGCGCTTCAAGCGGTGCGTGAAGTGCTGGGAGCAGAAGCGCGACGTCTCGTACTGCTCGAGGTGCGTATACGTACCCTGTCCCGTGCGATGTGTTGACTGATGTACTTTGCAGGAAGTGCCAGGTCGAAGACTGGAAGTCGGGACGGCACAAGATTGTCTGTGGCAAGGCGATCGACATGCAGACCGCGCGCATATATTCCGACACACGCCCGCGCGAGAGCCTGCAGCGCGACCCAGAGGAACCCATCCCAGAAAGAGAATGGAAGGAGGTGATGCGCTTGTACAAGATGCTCGAGCCCACCTTGGACTTGGACTAATTCCCGACTGATTAGTGGCTTTCTATGACCTTGCTATGGAAGATGCAGCCCACTGATATGTACGCCTACTATTATGTTCCAAGTTTCATGTGGTCCTATGATGATAGCGCGTCCGATATGTACCTGTTATGCTCGGAATGCAGCTCACTTTATCCAAGATGATCTTATGTGGCCACCAGCGGAGACCTGCTTCATCGGAACGTCCAAACAGACGTGTTCAAGCTCAACGACGCCGAGTGCGGGTGGCTGGTCGTCGCGCAGGCCTGTCGTCGTCTGAGTCGCTGGCTTGGGTCGCCCGCTTCCTCTTCGCAGTCGTCCGCGAGCGCAATGTTTCGGCCGTCGATGGCAGCGTCATGGACCCATCTTCGTCCTCGTCCTCATCAGAGTCCAGAAGGAACAAAGGCGCAGCCTGATTGGCCGCTTTGCGCGGCGCCCGAGAGGACTGTGTGCCTGCTCGTGACTGCGAGCGCGTCGCGGGCTGGACAGATGCGCTGCGGGACCGGGTTGAACGAGCGCGTGTGGGCGGAGGCTGGGGCGCCTCCTCGACCTCATCCAACTCCATTTTCTTTGCCTCGCCCTCGTCATCGTCGCTGATCTCGACATAGCGCACCTCCTCCGGTTGGCTCCTCTTTACAGGCGCCTTTCCCCGCCGCGCCGGCTTCTTCTCCTCGTCCGGCAACGTAAAGTCGGCATCGTTTTGGGACTGTGATGCCTCCCATGTATCTGTGCATTTTGATCAGGTTCAGATGCATTCCATATACGAATCGCATGCAAGTGGACGCACCGCCATCCCCAGTTGTTGAGACCAGCTCTATCTTGGGGCGCTGGACATCACGGGTCACTTTCTGTGCACATGCGCGCCGTGTCAGCGAGGTCGTCCCGATCGGCGCCCATTATCGTGCTTACCTTGAATTTCTTGAAGTTCGGGCGCCCCGCCCAGCGCGGATCGGCTGAGAGCTGTTGGACCGGGAGGAACGGCGCACGGTCCGCGTAGACGTCTATCTCAACGATCGTCATGAAGTTCCCGCGAAGATCCCCATCGTCGCCAAAATCCTGAAGGACCTTCCACTCGACCTCTTCCTCCTCGAGGCGCGCGTCAAGATCGGGCTTCGAGATGCGCAAGTTGTTGAACTCGCGATCGAACTCGTCTTCAACGCGCTTGCCACGCTTGGTGGAAGCCAGAGCCTTGAGGAAAGCAGTGTCTGTATCGGGTCGACCGGCGGGTGCGCCGGGCTTCTTGGGACTTCTCCCCGGAACTTGGGCGTGGTTGGAGGCCACAGAGACACTTGGCGAACGGCGGATAGCGTTAGCCTCGACCGCACGCTTCTTGACCTGCGACGGCGGCGCAGCAGGACTACCATCTTCCTCAATAGCCGCAGACTCTACGGCACTAGCCTTGCGCTTCGCGCCTGCGAGAACACCCGGCTCGGTCGCCTGCGTCTGCGGTCCCTCCTCTTCCTCCTCCGGGACGGCATTTAGCACGCGCCGGGTTCTCACTTGAGTCTCCTGGCTAGTCCCCGATGATCCCGGCTGCGTCTGCGACTGGGTCTCCCGCGTCCCGCTCTCGAAGTACGGCGCATCAGCGACCTTGCTGGGATCACTCGCATCGAAGAGGTCCTTGAACTTCTTCAAAGGCGGCTCGTCTTCAGGCGCTTTTGGCATGGTGAAGAGCATTCCGATCTCATCGTCTGATGCCGATCCTGCCCTTGCACGGCGCTTCAATCGCGAGGAACGGCCAGGCGTCGGGGGCTTGAAAGGTTCATTAGCATTCGGAATGGGTAAGTATACATTAAGGGTACTGACAATGAGGCTCCCGGACTGCATTGTCGCGCTGCTGGGTTTCGCCGAAGACGGATCGGTCTGCAGCGCCAATGTATCGGGGTCTTCCAAGCCGGTAAGGACCGCGTTGGCCCTCCTTGTCAATGTCTAGATAAGATTCGTCAGCGCGTGCGGGGTGGCCGTCATTTTGGAATACGTACCCTTCTAGGCCGTGGAGGTGAGGGGTCGGGCTCTTGTGTTCCTCCCGAAGGTGGCGCAGGCGCCGTAGGTTCCTGAGAGTTGGCACGGCGGACTAGTCTACGGCGCGGCTGGGAAGACGCAGTATAGGTCTCCGTCAAGAGCGATGGCTCATCGGGATGGGTGTTTGGCACTACGTCTGGCAAAGAGGACTCCATCGCGTCTGGAATAAGATAAGAAACAGGGATTGCGTAAGTGGGAGAAATCCGCCTACCTGGTTGTGAACTTCCCTGCTGCGTAAGACCGAGCGTATCCAAAGTTGAAGCGTTCATAGTGATGATGGCCTCAACCACGGCCGCGGAGGAGTGCATCGGAAAAGCGAACCTGTTCATGCTGGTCAATGTTGACGCATATCAAGGGTCGGGGCTACTCACTCAGCTGCGACAGCGCGTAATTCATCCCATTCTTCTTCGCCAATAGCAGTCTTGATGTCCTCGTCATCTGCTATGATGAGCTTGTGCTCTGCTTCCTTGCTCTGCAGCGACGAGAGGCTTTTCCGGAACCGCTCGGCGCGTCCCGCGTCCTTGCCAAGTAAAAAGGCAGTGAATTCACCGCCAGCTTTGCGCATGGCGGTCCGAAGGTTGGTAATTGATGGCTCTCGTTCCGTTACACATAGCGCCTTGTAGCCAGATAGCAAGACGGGCCTGGCTTCATTCCGTGTCCAGAAATGATCGTTCTTCAGATCGGAAGAGACTGAAGATCCATATGGAGGGCGGAAGTTGCTGACGGGCGGCAGGCGGAAGGTGTATTCAAGGGAGGGATCCTCACCCGAAGCCTTGCGTGGTAAGTTGCCTAGTCGTATGACTTCGTTTAGCCATTCCGGGGTTACGAGAGCGGCGACGGAGGCAAGAGCTATCGCAGTAGAAGACGAGGATCTCAATTCGGGGGATATGTAGTGCGTAGGTGCATCATCTTGTTCGGTCGTAAAGGTTACCAGATGGATCCCTGAGAGGTATCAGTCGCTGGGTACAGCAGATATGCTTGAGAACACACCAAGCGCCGAGCAGTCCTCGACAGGAGGTTTCTCCGGGTTGAGTTTGCTGTCGTAATAACACGCTAGGGGTTCCCATTCGATACTGTACGGAAGTCAGCGGAAGTGAGCGCATAGTAATCGGCCACGCACCGAATCTCGTTCTTTCCTTTGATAGGGATGATGTCTCCGGGCTGCAGAGCGTACTTTGTTCCCTGCTCCACGGATACTTTCTCTCCATCACGTTCAACGACGACGGCTTTCCCTTTGTCTCGGACACTACGCAAGAAGAGATCGGGCTTGCTGCTGATGTCGCTCTAGGGACATCATCAGCGCGACGCTTCTCGAAGGATGGTGGATCACGCACCACAGCTTTCCCCTTGAAGGTCCCGACAGAAAGTTCGGCGTGCGCAGCGCTGACGCGAGAGCAGTTCACCCAAAGGTCTGTCTTCTCCTTGCGGCCGAATGTATATTTGTTGTTGGGCTTGAGGAGTTTCCTCTCTGCATCGAGTCAGCTTTGAAGCCACGCCACAGCGGAGACTACGCACTGAATTCCGGAAATTCATCCTTCGTGTCCCCATCGAAAGGACCAGCCAGTACCCACATCGTAATGGTCGGGAACAAGACGCGATCGTGACGCGGAGCCGCACGCGCGGTCACGCTTGTCGCGATCACGTGTAGATCACGGGCGACAAAGGTTGAACTTTCGGCTCGCGCTCTTTCCTCTCTCTCTCTCTCTCTATCTCTTTCCTTAGGGGATTGGCGGCTAGGCTGACACAAGGCACCATCTTCTCTGCCAACATTTTGCCGCTCATCATTTCTGGTAACACAACCCTGCGGCACGAAGAGCTTACAGTTACTTTCGCCAGAGGTTGTAAGTACCTATTCAAAGCATAGATAGTACCGGACGTGAGTGCACTGAGATTCCAGCTTCACTGCCTCTCTGAGTATACCCAAGGTTCCTCTCAGCTTCACCAGGGTGAACTCATAAGGGACTCACTGAAGGGTGCCTGTGGCTAACGACAACATGCGTTGGGACGGACATTTCGCCAGTCGGATGTGTACTTCCAGCCAATCCCATTCTTGGTGAAACGCTAGCTTGGCACCCTCGAAAATCTTATGGTCGTCTGAAGACTGACCGGGTTGTGACGGACATCGGCACAGGGTGCGCTGCACTGATAATTGAAGGAGAAAGTCGCGGACTACGATAGGCCAATAGCATGTTGGCAGCTTGGCCAGGCGAAGGTCATGAATTGAGCGGCAAGCCCTCTCGCATGGCGCGGCGCACTAAATGGCTTACGTTGTCGCTCGCGTGTATCTTGAGCCAGGGCGCGTGCTGCCCTGCTACGGCCGTTTCCCGAGATTGAGGCTGAAGATCGTGATCGGTGTGAAGGTTGTGAATGACCTCGCATGGGTGGGGACAATGAAGTGGGTCGATAGGCTCGTCCCAGACCAACCGAGACCGAAGTAAAAGTCCATAGCCCATTGGAAATTGGCCCCGGAGGTCCGGGGGCGACACCGTTGCTTCCACGGAACCAATCCCACGAACCTTGTTTCTAACCAGCAAAGTCGCGACGTCGAGGAGATGATTCGTACAAGTATTTTCCCATTGCCATCCCAGTGCGGCAAAACCGCGGGTCTACGAGGCTGGCGCGTACAGCATGTCCGTGTACGCGCCGATGGCCCAACAACAATCCTATCCAGTCGACAGATAAATCATGGAAATATATACCGTAATATAGCCAGTGAAGTCATCAGCTCCTTCAGGCGACAGTGGTGGTGCTGTTATTACCGACCCACTTCGTTTTCCCAGCAGCCGCGGAGCAGCGGTGGTTGCCCAGCGTCTTCTTGAACGAGAAAACGTGGCCACACTCCCGGCAGCGATGAACGTCCGTGGTCTTGTTGTGCTTGGCGACCTCGTGGCGCAGACGGTCGTGTCGACGCGAGAAATGGAGGTGACAGCCGGGGACTGAGCAGGGGAACTCCGGGCGCGTCTTGGGTTTGGAGTGCGCGCGAAGATGCACCGAAAGCGTGTGCTGAGTCTTGCACCGCTTCGTGCACGAAGGGATCGGACAAGCGTACGGTTTGGGGTCTTTCACCGGAGGGCCGTGGGATGTCGACGGAGGGGTGAGCATGGGGAGGGAGACCGGCGATGACGAAGGGGACGAGGCCGAGGAGTACGGGGAGGAATAGGAGGACGCGTAGGACGACTGAGACGAGCATGACAGGCGCCGCGGCATATAGCCATCGCCCCCGTCGATGTCGGACGTGTTAACCGAAGCGCCGTAAATACCTGCAGAAATCAGTACAGGGGCTGTGGGCATACCAGTCGTGTATACGCACCCTGATCAGGCGACCATCCCTGAGGCGCGTCCGAAGACGGGTATGGCCAAACTCCGTTACCGCCATCAAGAGCGGGTGATCCTGCCCACGACAAGACACCGGGTCCTAAGCAGGCGATTGAGTTGGGTGCTAAGACGCATGGGTACTTGTACTGACCTTCGGGCTCTCTATTGGCGCCACCATACTGGTCGGAATACGGCAGGCAGGAACGTGGATTACCTGGGGGAAGTGGCGTCAGGTTTGCATAGGGAATGGGCCGGGTGAGCGATGCCGTACCATAGGATAGTCCACTCGAGGTGGAAGCGTAGCCACTGCTGAACGAGTCCCGGGAGTAGGGATCGGGGACGTCTGAATCGCTGTCAGAAAGCAGTTTACGCATCCGTGCAGGCGACGCACCTTGTCCAATGCCTCCGAGGTCATCATCGTTGAGCCAGTACTGAGAGTCTAGGTCGTCTGGACGGCGCAAATTAGCTATGCCGCGGGGAGAAGGTAGTAGGGACGGGGATATGTACTGGAGTAACTCGCAGCGCTGCGAGGGCTATGCAGCTCGCGGGAGAGCACTACAAGAAAGGGATCAGTGGCCAGCTCGAGTAGACGGTAGGTACACGCACCATTGCCCGGGCGGTGGATGTAGTGCATCTTGGGTTCGCAAGCGGGTGCAGCAGGGCGAAAGACGGCGACGAAGTGGGGAACGAATCAGACCCCAGTATGGTTCCCATCGCTCACTTATATACGTGTATACTTAGGCCCCCGGGTAGACTTGACTGAATGGGTATAAAATATGCTTCCTGAAACAAATTTTAGACGGTGACCGTTATTACCAAACGTGGATGTAGCCTTTTATTTTGAAAGACCTCGAATCGAGGTCAACTTGGGGCCGCCGACGGAACAATTGAGGAACATAATCGACACATCGGCCCAGGTCGCCAAGGGGGTCCACCCGAATACTGCTCGCCGATGGGCTTTCCGAGGCAGCCTGTGGTGATTTTCGGGCGTCGGGGTAGGGATCTCGATGCAATGGTGGTAGACGACCTTCCATTCGTATGGCAGAAGTTCATTCGAGTCAAGCAGAGCTGGCATTCGGAAGTGACAGGCACGCCGTGATGCGGCTTAGTCAGACGGCGTCGGCCCACTTCCCAATGGACAAAGGGCCCCTTCCCTGGTTCTTGCCATCTGGCCAGCGCCGACCTCCATCAGATCAGGCAGTTGCAATCAGCTGCGTGCTCCGTATCTGCCTTCGTGGACTTGCCTCCCGAGGTGCCTCTGCCTGGGAATTTCCAGCGTGCCTACGGATTTTGCGCATGGACTTTGACCATCTGCGATGGATGCGACGCACCATCTATCAGTGCGTAAACCCCATTTTCCCACCGCCAGATTTCGCTGTCACCGCTTGATCTGTCACTTTGAGGTCAGTGGCTATTGTCCGCGCCGAGACCTATACACCTGAGACGGTGCTCCCTGCTGTCCAACCTCTCCGAACTCGTCGCTGCAAGTGTACAGCTACCACGTCGACGGATACAGGCTTCAGATCCGCGCAAGATACCTTGTATCACCCGTCGTAGTGTCTGATGAAGGCCCAGTAAGCGTCGTAATATTACTTACCCTTCATCTCGCGAATCACAATTGGTGACTTGCAAGCGCAGGCCGTTGGCAGGGCTCTGAACATCCTCCCCTTCATCACGGCGACGTAAGCGGTCTTTGAGGATTGTTGACAGTAGCATCCCGTCCTGAATGACGAAACGCCCTTCAAAAGGTAAGGTCAGGTTGTCGTACAATCAAGGGGTCGCTGGTCAAGATGAAGGCCGAGAATACCTCCTATTCCAACTCCCCAAAGCGCCTCCCACCTTTCGAGCTCGATTCGCCTATGGTTGTCTCCACAAATCTGAGCCAGCCGCACACGTCTGTCAATTATTTGTTTCCGGCCGCACTTTGCCGGCGGTAGTGAAAGTAACATTTGTTTCCGTGCATGATCGACACGAGCGCTAAGTCCGCCTGACTTTTTGTCTCCTTCTCACAAGTCTCGGCGTAGCGTTCGTTGAGCTTGACGCGCGAGACTTGCTCTCCCCGCATCTCGTGCGCCGCAAGGAAGGAAGGGACTGGGGTAACTGGCGCGAAGCCCGCTACGTCATGCATTCATGGCCTGTCTGCTGGTGTCAGTGACGCGGGGAATATCAGTCGAACATCTGGCAAGCTGAAAGGTCAAATCGTTTGCAGGGGATGAATTAGATGGTGCAGGCATGGCGGGGATGCGCAGCGTAGACGAGAGCAGGAAACGACGTCAGTGGCAAGCAGCCCAGATATCGTCCTACTACATCGGCACACTTCCCTCGCCGCTGTCGGTCATCAAGACGATCAGGTCGCCGCGCTGTCCTCTAGATGATTGGCCTGTCGATGGGTATGCATTCCCATGACGCAACGACCGAGGATGCTGGTAGGCGCCAATGAGCGAAGCGCCTGAGCGCAGGCGCCTAACAAGCAGCGCCCTGAGCATTGGCCACCTGGACTCTAGCTGAAGTTGGCAACGTATGTCGGCAGTTGATGGGCTTTGGCGGTGCTTGAGCGGTTGAATTTAACCCAAAGCGCGTATACACGAGGCTCAGTGGTATCACTGCCAGATGCGAGAGATCAAACCTCGGTCGAGGCAATCAGTATGGCGCGTGAGACTAGCACGCCATTCGGACAAGTGTGGTAGCGATCTGAAGTGTTGCCATACAGAGCGTACCTATGCGATGCAGGGCCAGGATGTGAAGGTAAGGCTGTCAAGGCCTACGAGTTACGTCGCGCAGAGAGGTTGATGAGGCGGAAAAGCGGGTCCCCAGGCGATGAGGTCAACTCTCACATAGTGCGCCTCGCATACGTTCGAGTAAGGACACAGGTCCTGTCGGCGTCCCGAAGATGATGATCTGGAGGGAGAGTGAGAAGGATGAATTCAAAGGTGGTGCGCGTCGTCTGCGTGACCTCAAGGTCCTGAGGCGCCGCAGCGGACTGAAACGATGACGGCAGAAAACCGAGAGCTGGACGTGGGACAGCCAATGTCGATGGTTGCTTGACTCACCCGGGGGATGTTCCAAAGTATACTGAAAGCCCCGACGATATCGACCGAGTTGCCCGAGTGAAGGTAAAGAGTCAAACAGCCGACTCAAGCAGAGGTCTCGGAGCCTTGAATGTGCGAGTCATGTGAGAGTTGAACTCGAAATTCCCACGAGTCACGTGTCCAATAGAAGTTGAACTTCGCGCCGGTATGTTGTCCAGTCGGCTTCGCAAGGGATCAGCTGTAAAGCTTATCGCATGATCGCCGTGCACCTCCTGTGCTTCTTTCAGCGTCGACTGCGAGGAAACTCCCCAGGCCTTCATTGCATATTGAGACAATGGGAATTGCGGCAAGATCGTCAGTTCTGGGGCTACACAAACATCACATGCGATTACCCCGAGTTAGCCGTACCCTGCAGGTCCCACCGAGCCTCCCCGAGAGATACCGTGTCAGTCCGACGCGCATCAAAGGCGCAGGATGACCGTGGTGGGAGGAAGTACACCGGCCGTGCGCCCAGCGGGGGAAAATCGGGAAAAATGAAATGGTGGGCGTTGCCGGACGTTGCAACGCCGACACCGGCGGCAAATGTACCTCCGCTGGAGGTAAAGAACCATCAACGAGAACAAAGACGGTATGCCGGTGGTCTTGTAATGAGAGACGAAGTTCGGAAGGGGGAGTAGGGGGCTTCGCGGACGATGTCAGAATGTCTCGGGGCCGAGTGCGAGAGCCGTGAAGTGACTGTGGCGCCGAGCGATCTCGTGGACACGACTATGGCGCGCGTCGATCGTATGTTCGGAGACAATACGAGCTCCGTATACGCGCAGCGCCATCTGGAATAAGAAGGTATCTGAGCGTGTGGTCAATTGACGGTGATCTGACTCCTGGTCGTGGTGTGTTGGGCAACGTTCGAACCTGTGGTTGAATTACTCGCTTCCGACTGGCCGACTGGCTTACCCCATCGCCCTGAAGGCTTGTACTCTGAAGCGTAGCTGTGTCTAGCATGGATCAGCAACGTGCGGACTTGCGCTAGAAGTCGTCGGGCGATTATCTGGGCGCGGATGGTCAGAGAATGACCACGAAGGTGAGAAAGCAGCCGCTACTTACGATAATCATCCCGAGCGAGCGCTGCGAACATTACGTGCACGGAAAGGCCGTGGCGATTGGCGACCGCGCGCCTCACCAGTCCGATGATGTTTGGGTGATCGTGGTCGGATCCAAGCTGTTCGTAAGAGGGCCGCTGCCGGGCGCGAGAACAGCTTCGGCACGTCCTCGAAGGCACTACCAAGTCTGGAGCCTGGAAGTCAGTCGCGGTTGGATGGTCAGGAGGAAACGCCGGTGCTCTTGGAGGGATCCAGACAGGAACGATGGTACCCACGTACCCATAGTGTTCCGTAGGCCGTTGTAGCGGGGGACCCGTGGGTATACTGCCAGCCTGCAGGTGCACCGTAGAGATCTCGCTGTCAGATCTTCATCTCTGGATTCCGAATAGTCGTAAATACCTGATGCTGTAATTTTGGGACTGAAAGTTCGAGAGGCTGCGCGAACTGCAGAGAGGGAGGTCTGCTGAGGCCCTGACAAAGGACCGGGTTAACGCCAAGGTACGTTCCGGGTGCCTGCCGCCTATCCGCGTTATGGTCTCCGCGTTTCGACGAGTAAAGTAGAGGTGCGAGGTGTTGCTTGAGCAGGCGAAGACATAGATAGTGAAGGGACGAGACGCGCGCCATGTGCGTCGTAGCACAGTGAGTTGTACGCCTCACGTGTATATCAAGATGAAGGACCTTCAAGTAGATGGCAACAAAAAAGGGCGCCGATGGAGCAGCACAGTCGTCAGGCCAGCGAACTCGAGTTGATGGTGTGGGAGAAAAGCGCGGATATTTGACCGACTGTTATAGCGTCGTCAGGCTGCCAGATGAAGGCATCTTGATGGTTCGAGGGGTCTTCGGGAATAACGACCTCGACATTGAATAGAGACAGCAGAGGACAAAAGATATCGCAAAAGGAAGTCATTGTGCTGCTGACGCCACAAATTAGATAAGCCCAGACCAATCGAGACCGGATGCCGATGCTGGGCCGGCAGCGACGACGACGCTCGCGTTGTCTCTTCCGGTCACTGCTGTTCGCGACTTCGACGATCTGAACCATTGAATGGCACGATAGAGGCCACTGAGATACTTTACAAAGCTTGCAGCTCCAAATTCGCCGCCGCAAATATGTCTACACCGTCCGGATCGACACCTTCCCTGACTCCAAGTCGATCCCCTTCACCAGAGCCGCCCGTGCAGCCTGCGTTCTTCTATAACGCAGAGGGCGAGCAGCCCGCGCCGTCCCCGGATGCCACCGGACGGCTGCTCTTCACGCCCGAGGACGATCCTCTCGCGCAGCGCGGCATCCCCGTATTCAAGCCGTCCATGGAGGAGTTTCAGGACTTCGAGCGCTACATGGAGAGGATCGAGTGCTGGGGGAACAGGAGTGGTATTGTGAAGGTCATTCCGCCCAAGGAATGGTGCGTCGTGTATGCGGTGCTATCGTGAGTTTGGGCGCTAATCACTATGGGACGCAGGTCCGACGCGCTGCCATCCGTCGAGCCACAGCTTGCGAATGTGAGGATCATGTCCCCCATCGAGCAGAACTTCCTCGGGGGGACGGGTCGCTTCAGACAGCAGAATATTGAGAAGCGGAGGTCCATGAGCGTGCGCGAGTGGGTCGAATTATGCAGCAAGGATGGCTATCACGCGCCTTCTGCATCGGAGGTGGGACTACACCACGCACCCGTAGCTGGGAAAGCGAAGCGGCGCGTGTCGCGTCGCGCGACGACGGAGACCGAGGCCACCGATGTGAAGGAGGAAGACGAGGCGATCAATGTACCGGCTTCCCCTCCGATCACCGACTCGCATGCCGCCGGATCACCGAAGGAGGAGGACGAGGACACGAAGACCAGCCGCCCGCATCGGCGGAAGACCCACAAGCAGGTCGCCGATGAGAAGGCCGTGAAGGACGTAGCCTTCATGGCCAAGTTCAAGCCTCATGAGGACTGGCTACCGTTCGGCATGCAGCCGAGCGATTACACCCCCGAGTACTGCAAAGAGCTGGAGCGTCACTACTGGCGGAACTGTGGGATGGGCAAGTCGCCCTGGTACGGCGCGGATACCCAAGGTCGGTGTACGACGATCCTGCTGGCTATATGCGGCTCTGACGACATCTGTAGGCTCCCTATTTACCCCCGATACCACCGCATGGAATGTCTCCTGCCTACCCTCGTACCTCACTCGCCTCCTCCCGTCCTCCTCGCAAGGCCTGCCAGGCGTCAATACTCCTTACCTCTACTTTGGCATGTGGCGAGCGACGTTTGCTTGGCACGTCGAAGATATGGACCTGTTCAGCATCAATTACATCCACTTCGGCGCACCCAAGTTCTGGTATGCCATCCCTCAAGGCCGCGCCGGGGCCTTTGAGACCACCATGCGAAGTACGTATCTACTCCTTCGGGCGACAATGAGCCGCGCACTGATTGCTTCTTAGACTTCTTCCCGAGAGAGCCGACCCAGTGCAGCCAGTTCTTGCGCCACAAGTCGTTCCTTGTATCGCCCAAGAACCTTGCTTCATACTCCTGTCGACCCAACACCCTCGTTCAGCACGCCGGCGAGTTCGTCATTACATACCCTCGCGGGTATCACGCGGGCTTCAACTTGGGCCTGAACTGCGCTGAAAGCGTCAACTTCGCGCTAGAGTCCTGGGTCAAGCTAGGCAGGAAGGCACGCGCATGTAACTGCGTCGGCGACAGGCAAGTCCCTTCGTCATCGCTGTCATCTTCTCATTACCCCTTCCTGCCACCCCCTTCCTCCGCTTCTCCTTCCCACCCTCCTCTTTTCTTCCTTTTGCGGCAAGAGTTCATGTACTGACTCTTGGCGTTGTGATTAGCGTGCGCATCGACGTCGATCAGCTCCTGCAGGATCGGGCCGCAGAGGACGCGGGGCAGGCACCGCAGGACGCTCCGAATAGCAGCAGCCTGTCGACACCAGGGAAGAAGGCGACGCAGGGCAAGAAGCGCAAGGCGCCGTCCCCCGCCAGTAAAGATGCCGAGATGCCCCGGGCGAAGAGGATCAAGATGAGGCCGCCGCACGCGGAGGCTGAGCCGTCGACTTCGGGCACAGTGGCAACAAAGGGACATACTAAATCGGTCACGTTGAAGTTGGGCGCGGCGCCGGTGGGGGAGGAGCTCTTCCCGTGTTGTCTCTGTGTGGGAAGGGAGCAGGAGGGGTTGCTGCGTGTGCAGGAGCCGCCGGTGGGTGTGCCGACGGTCGCGCTGGACTTGTCGCGTGGCTGGCGTGCGCATGAGCTATGTGCGCGCATCGTGCCCGAGACGTGGGTGGACGAGGTCGACGAGGGGCTGGGCTTCCGGGAGAAGGTCGTGTTCGGTGTTGATGCGATCGAGAAGGCGCGGTGGCAATTGGTGAGTAGCAGCCAATTTATCATGGTCGGTGAGAGGAAGAGGCTCACTGTTGCTTTCAGAAATGCACGGCATGCGTGAGGGCGCGGGCGAAGGCGCACGGCGCGCCGGTTCAGTGCACGAAGGGGAAGTGCTCGAAGGCGTTCCATATCTCGTGCGCGAGGGAGGGCGGGGAGGCGGGAATATCGTTCCGCGTGCTGGACGAGGTGGAGAAGCAGGTAGTGCTGGTGGACGCGTATGCGGCGGGGGGAGGGGGTGCGATGGATGTAGATGGTCAGGGGCAGCAGGGTGCGGACGAGGGCACGGTGATCAAGACGATCCGGAAGACGGAGGTGGAGGTGCTGTGTTCGCAGCATAATCCGGTGCGTAGTCACTTTCTCTCCTACCTCCCCTTTCCCGACCTATCCTTCAACTCATCTAACCACTCTTCAGACCGTCGCCGCCTCGAAGAAGGCCGCTAAGCAGACACGCATCCGCGACCAGCTCCGCGCGCTCCCGCCCCTCTCGCGCATCAAGCTGCGCGTGTCCTCGGGCGTGTTCGAGGTCACGCTCGTGCGCGTGCTCGAGGAGGCGTGTGCGGTGGAGGTGATTTGGGACCGCGGGGCGAAGAGGGAGTTTAGGTGGGGGAGCGTGGTGTTTGGGGCGACGGATATGCCGGTGGAGCAGAAACCGACGGAGCTGGTGGAGAAGGAGGTGGGGAGGGAGGGCGAGCCGGTGCAGGTGCAGCAGGCGTATTTTGGGGCGCAGCCGGCGGCGTATGGGGCACAGCATTATCGTGGGCAGCCGTACGGTGCTCAGCCCTACGCGAGATCGCCCAGCGCGCAGTCATATGGTACCCAGCCATACGCGTCGACCTCGCAACCGTACAACGCATTCACTTTCCAAGGCTATGGTGCCCAACCCTACGCCTCTCGCCCCTCTCAAGCGCCCTACCACCAGACGTACTATCAGGCGGCGGCGAGTCAACCTCCGTATCAGCCCTATGGAGCGCAAGGGAGCCAGCAGCCGCATGCCCAGGCGGCGGCGGGGCAGGTGCAGTATGCGCCTACGGCAGTGCCGGTATACCAGGGACAGCAAGCTTCTGCGCCTGTGTATCAGGGACAGCAAGCGTCTGCACCGAACTATCAGGGGCAGCAAGCCTCTGCGTCTGCGCCTCCACCTTCAACGGCGGCGTATCAAGGACAAGCGACGGCGTACCAAGGACAAGCGACGGCATACCAAGGGCATGCATCACCGCCGCCCGCCGCGAACGGCGGCTTCTCGTACTTTGGGGCGGCGCCGACGGTGCAGCAGTATGCGCCGTCGACATCGGCACCTGCGTCGAGACCGGCTCCATCTTCGACACAGCCTAGCGTGGCCGCTCAGCCTCAAGCGGGACTCTCACAGGCCCACGCTGATCCATCGCAGTCTCAGGCTGGTCCATCGCAATCTCAAGCTGGTCCCTCTCGTCCGCCGACAGCCCAGGCGGCGCCAGTCGCCGGGTCATCGCGACCTCCGACGACGCAACCACCGACGACTCAGCCTGCACCTTCCACCACGCAACCTCGGCCTGCACACTCGCAACCTCAGCCTCAGCCCCAAGCAACGCACTCTCAGCCTCGATTCACCTATCAGCCGCCGCCGCTTAGCTATGTCGTTCCGGGAGGTGGCTACGCCCAACCGGCTCCGGGCTCGTATGCTGGTGCTCAGCCTGCGGGTGGGTATGCGCAGCCAGCTCCTGGTTCGTATGCGCAACCCGCTCCCTCCTACCCTGTTGCCCAGCCTCATTACCCTGCTCCTCCCGGTGGATATGCCCCTCCGCCTGGTTCTTATGCAGGTGCTGCCCAACCCCCTGGCTCTTATGCAGGTGCTGCTCAGCCTCCTGGTTCATATGCAGGTGCTGCCCAACCCCCTGGTGCTTATGCGGGTGCTGCTCAGTCTTCACTGTACGCTCAACAGCCTCCACCGTACGCCCAACAGCCCCCAGCGGGCGCGTATGCCCAACAGCCTCCACCGGGCGCATACGCAGCCTCGCCCCCGCCAGGCGCGTACGGGAGTACGTGGCAGCACCAGCAGCAGCCGCATTACACGTACACGTCCAATGTGGGTGCTCCGAGTGGGCAGTACACACCACCAGCAGCGAGTGCGGGAGGAGGATACCAACAAGCACAGATGAGCTCTCACTACCGCCCCGCGGACCGCACGCAGCTGCAGTGGCAGGAGCCGTATCGGCCGGGGAGGGCGGGGTCTGCGTCTACGACGGCACCTTCGGGTAGCGCACCGTCTGCTGCGCCCACGGTGGGGGATGGGCAGGCGGCGAGTGACGCAGGGAAGCCTGCGGAGGGGGTGACTGGGAGGCCTGCGGAGGGGGTGGCTGGGAGGCCTGCGGAGGTGGTGACTGGGAAGCCTGCGGAGGTGGTGACTGGGAAGCCTGCGGAGGTGGTTGGGGAGACTGGGAAGCCCGTGAAGGAGGTTCAGGGAGGCGTGAAGGAGGTTGAGGCAGTTGCGTAGCATACACACGGCCATGTCGCTTATTTCTGTTCTTTTGTATTCTTATTTCTCTGTATCAGCATTGTCATCGACTGGATTCTGTCCCTTCGAGCGCGGCTCGTTTTGTTCTGAGATCAGAAAGTACATTCGATTCGAGATTCAGACGCGGTTGGATCCGTCTCGAGATTCGGACGCGGTTGGATCCGTTTCGAGATTCGGACACGGTTGAGTCCGCTTCGAGATTCGGACACGGTTCGACTCGTTCTGAGATTAATAAGTACATTCAATACATTCAAACTGGGTTATCGCTCGGTGAGTGGGAGTTAAGGTGAGCGCAGTGGGGGTGGAGGTGAGTGCGAAAGGGGTGGGAGTAGCTCGAGGTGAAAACGTCGGGTAGCTCGAGGTGAAGACGTCGGGTAGCTCGAGGCGAAAACGTCGGGTAGCTCGAGGTGAGCGCGATTTCCGATCTGCTGTCCGCCCTCTTTCTTCCGATCTGTTCGCCCCCCTTTCTTCCGATTTCCCATCTGTTCGCCCCCCTTTCTTACAATTAATTCTTCATTTATCCATCTCCTTTCGCGTCCCGTCTATCCATCTCAATCACGCGTCCCTTCTATCCCTCTTCCCGTCTATCCAGCTCAATCACGCTTCCCGTCTATCCAGCTCAACCACGCGTCCTGTCTATCTATCTCCTCTCGCTTCCCGTCTATCCCTCTCCTCTCGCTTTCGCCTGCTCGTCGTTGCCTCCAGAAAGGTTGCCGGCGGGCAAGCAGGAGTCGACGGGGGTGTTGAACAGCCATCGAGTTGAGGAGCTTGGCTGGAGGGGGTGAGGGCTCGACTGGAGGGGGTGAGGGGCTCGACCGGAGGGGGTGAGAAGCTCGACCGGAGGGGGTGAGGGGCTCGACCGGAGGGGGTGAGAAGCTCGACCGGAGGGGTGGAGGGGCTCGACCGGAGGGGCTGAGTGGCTCGACGCGCAAGGGCACTTGGCGCGTCCGTGGGAGGGGGGAGGAAGTGCGAAGGGAGGAAAGGCGAGCTGGTGAAGTAGAAGAGGGCGAAGGGGGCGGGAGAGGAGGTGTGAGGGAGGGCCCCATCGCCTTCGTGCGACGAAGCAGGGCTGGACGGTTGGCGAGGGGGGGGGGAGTGGGAAGAGTAAGGGTGGGGGATGCGAAGGGGGGGAGGTGATGGGAGAGGAGTGAGTACGTGCGAGAGGGGGAGGTGAGGGAGAGGTAGGAACAAGTCAGCAAAAGGGGCGGCATACGAGGGAGGACATCAAGGGAGGAAGGCGGATGGGACTGGAAGCGGGAGGGTGCGGCGAGGTGGAGGCGGGAGGGTGCGGCGAGGTGGAGGCGGGAGGGTGCGGCGAGGTGGAGGCGAGAAAGAGACGAGGAGTAGGGGGAGAGGGCAGAGGAAGAGGAGAAGATCTAGAAGGATGACGGGAAGGGTAAGGGAGGAGGTGGGGAGGGGCGAGGTGCAAGGAGGTGGGGGAAGGCTGGGACGTTGCAGAGCGCTGAAGGCAAGAGGGGGAGGGGGCGGGTGTAGGGAAGAGGGTGAGAAGGTGAGAAGGTGGGGTAGGGAGGGATACACAGTCAATGGCAGATGAAGAAGGAAAGGGTTGGGGGACGGGGCGGGCGGAGGAAGGTGAGAGAAAGAAAGGCGGGGGGAGAGGTGAGGGTTAAGTGCATGTATGCGCATGAACCAGGAAATATGGCATGTATTATCAGCGAGGGATCCCAACAGTCAGTAGAAGGGGGGAGATACAGTGGAGGGCTGGCCGCTTAGGAGAGAATGAGCGTAGTCGTAACGACAAGAACATGACGTAGCGGAAGACGACTTTGAAGAAGCTGAGAGCAGCCAGACCAGGTGAAGACGCCCGACGCGTCAGTGGCACATCCTCCCCGGCGCGCCACCCGAGTGACAGCGCGGGGAGATCGACGCGCCGCGCTCGCACGTGGCACCCACTTCCCATCTCTCGTCTTGGACGCACGACGACTGCATCCCTGCCCGACGACCGACTGCATCCCTGCGCAACTGGCGAGTGCGACCTGCGCGACTGGCGACCGTATCCTAGCGCGACTAGCGAGTGCATCCCGGCGAGACCGACGAGTGTATCCCTGCTCGACCGCATACGCTGCGATCGGAGACTGGACCGTTGGCTTAGCGTGCTCGCTGCGCGTACTACCCTTCTCGTGAGTCCTATCCTTCTCGTGGGTCCTACCCCGTCCCTTGTCTGTCCCTTCCCTGATCTGACGCGTGCGCTATAGAGGACGCGGAGACGAGAGACGACGGGTGTACCGGGAGACGACGTGTGTACTTTCGACGTGTGCTATACGCGACTGCGTCCGCTGTTTCCTGCTCACCTGAAGAAAGTAGCTGGGTGCGCTCCCTTCATCCGCTGCCCGCCGACGGATGTTAACTGGGGGTGTAGGACTACGCGCGAGTGATATTCTGCGCGCACCTGGACTACCAACGCGCCCTACCACCATCAACACGCGCCCTTCACCTACCACCACCTCTACCCGCCCACCACCTCCCATGACCTCAACCCTCGCAAGCCCCGTCGATCGGGGTCGGGTGCCGCGCTCTCATGCCTCCTGCGCCTTCCTATCCTCGTCTTCTAACCGCTCCCCTTCCTCCTTCTCATCCCCATCCTCTCTCTCGCCCCGTCCATCCCACCTACCCTCGCCCCGTCCATCCCACCTACCCTCGCCCCGTCCATCCCACCTACCCTCGCCCCGCCCAACTCGCCCCTCCTCAATCCTCCGCTCATCAAACATCTTGCGCACATACGTGACGCCAAACGCTCTGCGCACATACGCGACGCCAAACGTTCTGCGCACATACGCGACGCCAAACGTTCTGCGCACATACGTGACGCCAAGCATTCTGCGCGCATACGTGACGCTCATCGCCCTCCTCGCCCTCGCCCTCCTCCCCCTCCCGGCCCGCGCCGCGCAGCTGCAGTTGGGCGCCACGTACGCGTTCGGGGTGAATAGCTCGGGTGAGTTCTAGGTGGGTTCTTAGGGTTGCGGTTGTGTCCTCCTTCTTTCGCTAGCTTGCGATTTTCTTTATGGGTCGCGAGGGGGGTCGAAGTTCCTTTTGGGGCGTGAGGGGGGCCGATTTTCTCTATGGGTCGCGAGGGGGGCTGCGCTCGCTTGCGAGGGTTCGCGTTTGGCGGGGCTTGACTGCCGGGTGTCTTGGAGGACTTCGAGCCGAGAGACGCGACGCCCCCTCCCACACTCTCTCCCCTCCCACACTCTCTCCCCTCCCCTTCCATTCCCCTTCCCCCATCTCTCACCCTCCTTCCCCCTTGTTTCCCCTCCACCCACTTTCCCCATCTCCTCCTTTACCACCCTTCCCACTTTCCCCTTCCCCGCACTCTTGCTAACCAAGACGAGCAGGTGGAAACGCGACCCTCCCCTCCCCGCCCGCGTGGCGGCTGCCGAAGAGTGCCAATCTGACGGTCGAGGTGGCGGTGTGTGGGGGTGGGGGGAGTGGGCGATCCTCGAGCGACGTTCGTCGTGCATCTGAGGATGGCGACTCTCAGAGAAGTTCTGGCAACTCGCGCCAAGGGTCAACCGCAAGCGGTGCGAACGACGGCGCGGCCGGGAGGAGGGACGCAGGTGACGCAAGCAGGAGAGATGCCGGAGGTTATGGAGGCTTAAATCGACGCGCCACCACCCCCCGCTTCTTCCTCACGAACGCGACGGGGCTGAGTGGGGATGGGCCGGTGGATGAGGTGGATCCGGCGAGTGTACCCTCTAGCGAAGACGTGGGAGACGATAACACGTATGAGTTGGTTTTGGATGGTGAGTGGGGAGGGAGTAGGAGGGGAGTGGAGTTTTATCTGGGAGAGGGGGAGAGAAGGGAGTGTGGGGAGGGAAGGGAGGGGAGGAAGGGATGTGGGGGGAGGGTGAAGGGGGTAAGGAGGGAAGATGAGGAGGGGTGGGGAGTGAGGGGTGGGGATGTGGGGTGGGAGGGAAGGAGAGGGTGGGAGGAGAGGGAGGGGCTCGTCGGTGCGGCTACAGGAAGGCATGGGCTCGCCAAGCCGCCCGGACCCCAAGCGAGCCGGGCTCGACGATGGAAGGCCTTTCAGAGAAAAGAGAAGCTCACACCCACCCCCACAACCTACTAGCCACCCCACACAACCCACCCCACACAACCTACTCACTAACCCACCCAACCCCCCACAACCTACTAACCACCCCCACCCCCCAGACACCACCTCCGGCCTCGCCACCTGGACGGGCCCCGCGCCCGACGGGGGCGTGCTCGCGGTCGAGGGCGGCGCGGGCGTGCTGTTTGTGGTAGGCGTTCGGAGCGGGGATGGTGGGGAGGGTGGGGGTGGGGGTGGGGGTGAGTGGTCAAGTTTTTTTGGTTTTGATCGTTCGGTCACTGATGTTTTTTATCACTCGCTCCACCATCTCTGCTGTATCCACGCCTCTCGACGTCCTCATTCCCCTCAAAGGATCATCTGGCCAGGACGAAACATCCCTCCCCACCCTCGGCGACACCACCGCCAATCAAGCCCTCCTCTTCTCCCCCGTCTATGCGGGCGCGGGCGAGTATGGGACCGAGCCGAGTTATCCGGATTATAGGATGTGGGGGGCCGGGTTGGGGTTTTTGGTGAGTTCTGTCCGCGGCCTGCTTTGTTTGAGTAAAGGGAGTCGTCGAGGGAGTAAAGGGAGTCGTCGAGGGAGCAAAGGGAGTCGTCGGGGTGTCCGCCCTTATCATGTCATTTTGGGTTTTTTTTGGGACGGGGAGAGAGGGAAGAGAAGGTGGGGAGAGGGGAGGAAATGAAGGGAGAGGGCCCACCCTGGCGGGTGGGGGGTGGGGGTTTGGGGGGAGTGGGAGGGACGGGGAAGGGGAGGGACGGGAGGAGGGGAGGGTTGAGGGTGAAGGGGTTGAGAGCGTTGAGGGTTGAGGGTTGAGGGAGAGGGGAGCGGGGAGGGAGCGGTCAAGGGGAAAGGGAGCGGTCAAGGGTAGCCGAAAGCTAACCCACCCCCCTCGTGTGCACACCAGCTTACGCAACCTCCCCTTTCACGAAGGACTTTAGGCTCTCTGAGGAAAGAATCTAGCGCTAACCCACCCACCCACCCTCTAGGAACCGACCGACAACGGCACGATCCCGGGCGCGCCGGGGACGATGCCCAACTTCACGCTGTATGTGGTGGAGACGGGGGGTGGGGATTTGGGGATGGGTGAGTTGGGTGATGTTTGTGGAAGGAGGGGGGGTGTGGAGGGGAGAAGGGGTGTGAAGGGTGTGGCAGGGAGGTCGAGAGGAAGAGGAGGGGACGGGAGGGGGTGTGAAGGGGAGAGGGGGGGGAGTGGGATGGGGGCGAAGGGGGGAAGGGGAGGAGGGGAGCGAGAGGGAGGAGAGGGAAAAAGAGCTAATGCTGATACCTTGACAGCTCCGCTTTTGCGGGCGGCGTGTGTGTTGGCGGGGGCGGAGGGCGACGGTGCGCAGGATGATGCGGGTGAGGACAACAACGATGCGGTAACGGACGAAGGGGGAGGCGAAGCGCAGGCGGGGGGCGCTGAGGGTGGGGGAGAGGCAGGAGATGTAGGTGGTGATGGCGCACCCGCCGAGGACGTAGGACCGACGGATTTTTCGGGGGCGGGGGAAGCTCAGAGACGGTTCGTCACTAATGCACTCTGCGCGTCAATATGGATCCATCTCATCCGTCTTGTAGGGCCGCGTCACAAGGTCGGGCCAGCGAGGACGAAGCGCACTCCGCCTCCTCCGATGGCCGCCTGGAAGATCGCGATGCGACTTCATCGACATCCTCCAGGAGCGATCTCACTCGCCCCCGCGCCGCCGCACCCCTCCACCGTCGAGCGGCGGCCGCACCCCCCTTATCCAAACGTGCGACCCCGATCCCACCCGCCGCCTTCTCCGCCTCCACGCCCACGCCCTGGCTGCGCGGGACGGAGGGCTGGCGCGCGCAGTGGTTCGTGGAGGGGCTGGGTGCGGGGAGGAATTATACGGTGTGGGTTGTGCGGGGGGGTGAGTGGGGTTTTTATGGTGTGAAGGGGAACGTTTGTTACGTTGTCATGATTGATGAGTTTTTTTTCGACTATTTGTGATACACGGACGGAGAGGGGAGAAAGGCAACCCTGGCGGGTGGGGAGGCGGAGGGGGGAAGGTTAGAGGGGGAATGGGGAGTGGGGAGGCGGTGAGGGGGAGAGGGGGAGAGGAAAAGGGAGGGGGGCGGGGAAAGAGGGGGTACAGGGTGGGAGGGGGTAAAGGAGAGGTGGGGGAAGGGAAGGGAGGGGGACGGGGGACGGGGACTAAAGAAAGGGAGATAATGATGCTGACCCACCTACCCAGACACGGGCACGATCGGCGGCCAGCTGGTGTCGGGGCCGGTGTATATGCGGACGAAGGGGGGTGAGTGGATCCAGAGGAGCGCGCGAGAATGGTCACTGACGGATCGTGATTTCTTTCCTGTGCCTTCTTTTTTCCACCCGACCTTCGCTCGACTTCGCCATTGGATCGCTCGACTTCGGCAATGAATCGCTCGACTTCGGCATCGGATCGCTCGCCTTCGACCTATCAAACGCGACTTCGCCATCGGATTGCCTTCGTGAACGAACTCTTCGGCCGCTCCCTCGACCTCTCAATGGGACTTCGACATCATGACGTGCAATACTGTCGGACACCGCGACGCTCACACCCTGACCACGACGCTCACCCGCTCTCTCGACACCACGACGCTCACCCACTCTCTCGACACCCCGACGCCCACCCACCCTCTCACACAGCCACCTTCCCCTGCCCGCTCGCGCACTCGCTGCCGTTCTGCCCGAGCGTGGCGTACGCGGTGCCGCTCGGCGCGCCGGGGGATGGGGCGGGGAGGTGAGTGATACTTCTCGCCGTTATCTTCATCCCACGTCCCACTCAATCCCTGCGACCCTTTTATCCCTCCCGTCTGCCCGTTCATAAAAATCCCTCCCGTCTGTCCCCCCTTTCATCCCTCCCGTCTGCCCCCTCATAAAGTATATTACCGCCGAACGCTGACGCTCACCTCCCCCAGCTACACCTCGACCAACTTCCCCGCGCAGGTGGCCGACCCGCTGCTCTCCTCGCTCACGAACTTTACAACGAGTCTTTCGACGTTCGCGTGCGGCAGGGATATGTACTCCCCGCTGGTGGGGTGCGCGGAGTGTCAGAGAAGGTACCGGGTGTGGGTGTGTGGGGTGGGGGTGCCGAGGTGTGGGGAGGTGGGGGGTGTTGTGGGTGCGGATGGGAGTGAGGGTACGGCGAGTGGCGTGTACGAGCCGAACCCGACGGCGACGGGGGTGGCGGCGGATACGCTCAACCAAGTAAGCACTTTTGGCGGAGGGCTGCGTCTGTGCGCCCCCTTCGCGCATCTGGAGGAACCGTGCTGACGCTCTTACTCTCAGACCCCCCTCTCCTCGAAGTCCTCTTCATCCAGCTCCTCAAATAACAACGCGACCACCCCCCGTGCGGCCCTCGTCGCGCAGCCGTCGGGCAAGATCGCGCGGAACCCGGACTGGCCGGAGGTGGGGTACGAGTGGGTGCGGGTGATGCCTTGTTTGGAGGTGAGTTGGGGTGGGAGGGGGCATTATTATGGGGGAGGTTGGTTATGGGGGGAGGTTGGTTATGGGGGGAGGTTGGTTATGGGGGGAGATTAATTATGGGGGGAGGTGTGGTTCGGTATGGGGTTGTTGAGGGGGTTGCGGGAGGGGTGGGTATTGGTTTTAGGCGAGGGAGGACGTGAGGGCAAGGAAAAGGGTGTGAGGGAAGCAAGGAGATATTGAGCGCTGACGCGCTCGACAGTTATGTACGGCGGCGGATCGGGCGTGTCCAAATTTCTTGGGCTTCAAGTGCCCGGTGAGGAGGTGAGTGGTTGATCTCTTCAGGCAGAGGACTTCTTTTGGGCGTCTGTGCGTTCTGCGTGGGGCGTTCTGCCTCGGGTGCTCTTCGTGGGGCGTGCCGCCCGCGAAGGGGCTGCACGAGCGCCCGTAATCGCCTACACGGACGCCCGTACCCGCCTACACGAACGCCCGTGCTCGCCTACACGGACGCCCATACCCGCCTACACGAACGCCCGTCCTCCCTCCCTCCGCTCCTTTCCCATCGCCCACCTTCTCATCCACTCACCAACCCCCCCCCCCCCCGCTCATTCGCTCACTAACCCCCCTCCCTTCCCCAGATTCAACGCCGCGGCCTCCTACGGCGTCGGCTACGTCGACTCGGGCCACGAGGGCGGGGAGAAGGACGGCGTGGTCGGGAGCGCGCAGGATCGGTGGGGGAACGTGTGGTGTGCGTGAGGGGTGAGGCGATAGCTATAAGGGGCTGAGGACAGGGAGGGGGAAGGAAGGGGGGAAGGAGAGGAGAGTAAAGGAGGGGAGAAGGATATGCGGCGGGTTGGTGAGTGCGGTTATGGAGAGAGAAAGGAGCGGCGCTGATGTGTCGGACAGGATGGACTGTACTCACGATATGGACTTTGGTTATGGATATAGAGAGTTGCAAGGACGCTTTGACGGCTGTCGGCCTCCTTTTGTTGCGCGCCAACTTTCGTGACGGATCAGCAGAGGCTGCCAGGTAAGCTCGACGCGCGCGTTGCTGCATGTCGAACTACGTCTCCTATGTTCTGACGGAGGCAACTACACGGAAGCAACTATGTCCGTGTCCAGGCGGACGCTTTTCCTCTTTCCTTGCTACACACTACGCTTGACGGGTACATACACCTAGGACGGCACACATTCCTCGGACGGCACACGCTCACTACTGGGATCGAGCACACACTCTAGGATCGAAGATGCGACTCGCTATTGGCGGCATCGCGCTGGCGCTCGCGCTACCATCTGTGGCAGCGCAAGGCTTCTTACCAGACTCCCAGATCGCGCTCGTGCGTGCGCGCCTTGATGAACTCTCGCAGCTCAGGTGAGCACCCGCCTTTACCCCTTCTTCGCGTACCGGCGAGCTGACCATCTTTGTCACCCGCCACCCGCAGCTGGGAACTCGGCACGCGCGCAGAGGCGCTCCTCGAGCACGACGCGCCCCAGTGGTCCGTGTTCGCCGACCGGCCCCTGCCCCCGCCGCGCGCCGCGGACGACTCGGGCGGGTTGCGGGACACACTCGCCATCGCGCGGCGCGTCGTCACCAGCCGTGGCGGGGCGCCGGGCCCGCAGCCGCTCATGGCGGACGGCTCGGCGGGGGACCCGGCGTCGAACTTGGTGGCAGTGCTGCTGGCGGATTGGACGGGGCAGGATGGGGGCGCGGTGGATTATGCGGGGGCGGCGAGGGACCAGTTGGATTTTTTGTGGTCGGAGAGGGTGGCAAAGACAGGGGATGGGGCGATGTCGCATAGGGTGGAGCCGGTGTCGTTGTGGTGAGTGGGGTTGTTAGTGAGTGAGTGAGGGGTGAGGAAGGGATGCTGACGAGGGATGAACTTCAGGAGCGACTTTATATCGATGGTGCCGACGTCGTTCGCGTATGCGGGGGTGCTGTCGGGGAATCAGTCGTATGTGGAGGAGGCGTACCAACAGATCAAGCTCTATCGCGACTATTTGCGCGACGCTAATGCTGGTAATCTTTGGCATCACATCGTGTATGGTTGGTGGGATGATGCGGGTCATTGGACGACTGGTGAGACCGCCTTTTCTGAACGTATGCGTAGTAGTGACCTCTATCAGGCAACGGCTGGGCCGCCGCCGGCATGCTCCGCGTCCTCGCCACCATCCGCCATTCCGCCTACGCGCCGCTCATGGCCCAGGAGCAGGCCGACCTGACCGCCTGGATCAAGGAGATCCACGATGCGGTCTTTCCTCATCTCGACGACTCGCATATCTCCCTCAATTACATCGACGCGCCCGCGACCGACGGCAACAACTTCCCTGACGCGGCGGGCACGGCGCTGCTCGCCAGTACAGTCTACCGGTACGCGCTGATGACGGGCGATGTGACGCATGTCCCGTCTGCGGACGCGATAAGGGAGGAGCTGGCGAGGAGGGACGGTGGGGGCTATGTGCACTTCTCGCCGGAGGGGGTACTGAGGCCGGTCGTGAACCCGCATGATTATTCGAAGCAGGGCGACGCGAGCGCGGAGGGGCAGGCGTTTGTGATGATGCTGGATGCGGCGTATGGGGAGTGGCGGGCGAAGGGTGGGGTGAATCTCAACAGCGCGGGCGGTGGGGCTGGGAATAGGAGGAGTAGGTGGCGTGCCCGATGTGCGTCTGGCCCCTTGGGGCGGCGGATGTGGAAGGAGAGGGGTGGGAAGGGGCATCGGCGGGTGGGTGATGGGCGGTTGGAGAGGTCAGGTTAGATCTGTGCTGGCCTCACCGTGTTGGCGCTATGCTTGAGAGCGGTAACTTATACAAACTAGGAATCATCTGTACATTACTACCCACTATTTCCTCATTACTATGCCCTCATTCGAACACTCAAGTGCATTGAACACCTGTAAAGAGGCTTCTCTTTTATGCGCAGGCACCTCGTGCGACGCACGGGAAGTTTGCTGAAGCTCAGCTGTGGGGGCAGGTGGCGGAGGCTTGACCGGCTGGAGTTCAACTCCAACTTGCGGTTCGTCCCGCAGTCGCGTGCTTGTCACGAGCACAACGGCAGGCGCCGAACTCTTCCCATCTGCGCGAGTTCGTGACCCTTCGCTTCTTCGAGATGAACGTCTTGAAGCATCGGCACTCACCCGCCGCGGCAGCCGCTCTGATTATCCTCTGCACAGACGCTCCCGGATCCCGCGAGGAAAGTGCGCATGCTCGGGGGCCGCCGCTGGCGCTGCTTCAGGTCGACTTATCCGACAAATTTACTCTCTTTGGCTGGATTTTCGCTTCGCGGAGCAGAAGGCCGAGACGGTCAATGTGCCGTCCTCGTCAAAGTCGTGACCAAGCCCGCCTGACCTTCCTCATCGCTGTAATTTCCTGGATTTTGGCCGCCGTTCCTGGGTCGGTGTCGGTGTCGTCGTCGGAGAGCAAGTCGTGTTCATAGCCTGGGCGCGCCTGCCCGACAGACTTTCCCAGATCGTCGTCTCGGATTTGGGCGGGATGATGCGCCAGTCTGAATGAATTGGGCGCGACAGGGGCAAGGTGAGTCGGTTCTCGTATCAGCGCATCAGGTTCTGTTTGAGATCGTCAGGTCCTGGAATGATCGCGACAGACGACTTCGAAGCACCTCGATCTCTTCAAGCCTGTGGCCGTCTAGGGAGGCGTATGGACAGTCCGTGCAATCGCTACGTTGAAGAGTGCGAGGTGTGTAGTGAAGTGTTTGGTTCAGTGTTTGGTGAGGCGTTTGGGACTCTGACTAGGCGCTCGCTGTTTTCTTTCTGCAGGCAGAAGTCTTGGCATGGGCTCAATCGACATTCGAAGTGCAGGTGGAAGTACGAGTGCGGCTGCCTCGGAAGTTTTCCCTAGGATTCAGGTCGATTTGGTTCGGAGCGACGGTGCTTGGTGAGAATACGGAACCTGAAGCAACGATTTCCAGGTCCCGGCGCAATGAAACTTTTGCGAACATCCCGAACAAGTCGACATGCGGCGATCTGCGCATTGTCTGATCCCCTCAAGCCCTGCACATCGCCGTCATTCAAGGCGGATCAGCCGAGCCTCTTAAAAGGTTCAACGTACGTTGCAGGATTCCTTACTACGCTCCCCTCGTTCCAGCGAAGGCGTTCCCCTTTGTGCTTTACCTGCGCTAAGCACCAAAGCTTCACCACACATTCGTTTTACCCGGCACGCTCGTTGCATTGAGAATGCAGCTTATTGGTAGCGCTCTGGCGCTCGCGACGGCGGTGCTCCCTCTTGTTGCGGCGCAGGACAAGTCGGCGGAGTTCCTGCCCGAGTCCCAAATCTCGCTCGTCCGCGAGCGCCTCGACGAACTGTCGCAGCTCAGGTGAGTAGCTCGCCATCCTCTCACCTCGTAAAACGGCGAGCTGATCACCTGTCTGCTACTCACAGCTGGGAGCTCGGTACGCGCGCTGAGGCGCTCCTCGAGCATGACGCGCCGCAGTGGTCCGTATTCGCCGACCGTCCGCTGCCCCCGCCGCATATCGTCGCTCCCGAGGACGACTCGGATGGGTTGCAGGAGGTCTTCGCGATCGCGCGTCGCGTCGTGACAAACCGCACGATTGCGAACGGCGGGATTGTGGGCCCACAGCCGCTCATGATGGATGGCGCGGCGGCGGATCCGGCCTCGAATCTGGTTGCGGTGTTGCTGGCGGACTGGACCGGACAGGATAAGGGGAAGGTGGACTATGCGGGTGCGGCGAAGGACCAGCTGGACTTTTTGTGGTCCTCGAACGTGAGCAAGACTGAGGATGGGGCGATCTCGCACAGGGTGGAGCCGGTGTCGCTGTGGTGAGCTCAGTGTTGAGAAGGGGCGTGAGGCGGCAAGCTGACGAGAGCCGTAGGAGCGATTTCCCGTTCATGGTGCCGACGTCGTTTGCGTATGCAGGCGTTTTGTCGGGCAATCAGTCGTACGTCGAGGAGGCCTACCACCAGATCAAGCTGTACCGCAATTACCTGCGCGACACCGCAGCCGGAAACCTTTGGCACCATATTGTCTACGGCTGGTGGACTGACGCTGGTCACTGGGCGACTGGTGAGATTAACGCCTTCAAGATGCATGTATAGTACTGACCCAGCTTGATAGGCAATGGTTGGGCGGCTGCTGGAATGCTTCGCATTCTCGCCACCATCCAGCACTCCATCTACGCTCCGCTCATGCTCAAGGAGCAGGCCGACCTGACTGCTTGGATCAAGGAGATCCACACTGCCGTGTTCCCTCACCTCGACGAGACCCGCATCTTCCTCAACTACGTTGACGCGCCCATCACCGACGACAACAACTTCTACGACGCGGCGGGCACGGCGCTCCTCGCCACCACCGTCTACCGCTATGCCCTCATGACCGGCGACACGACGCACATCCCTTACGCGCAGGTCATCCGCGAAGAGCTGTCGCGCAAGAACGGCACCGAGTACGCGCACTTCACTCCGGAAGGTGTCTTGAAGCCAGTCGTCAACCCGCACGACTACTCGTACCAGGGAGACGCGAGTGCAGAGGGGCAGGCATTCATCATGATGCTCGATGCGGTGTACAAGGAGTGGCAGGCGGCGGGTGCGCCAGGGATTGAGCTGTCGCTCGACCTCGACCTCGGCGTGTCTATTGGCAAGAAGCGCGCCGGGTTTGAGCCGTCTGCGCGCTCGGAGGCATCGGCGAAGCGGACGTGGAGCTCGCGCGACATCGAGAATCACCGTCGCGCTGGCTTCGCTCGGGCGCACTAGAATGGTCGTTTCGGTGAAGTGAAGGTGCTTCACGTTGGTTTCGTCTCCTTCGCTATTCGCGCTGTAGATAATAGCGGCAAATTATGTGGTATCTGAAATGTACCCACAAGCCTTTCTTTACTATATTGCATCCGTATTCTGACAGCATCGGCTGAAGGCTATCTGGGGTACTTCTTTGAGAGTCAATTTCTTCACACGATAGCAAGAGGGAAGATGGTGGGTAGCTATCCGGGTCCAGCCGGTCGTGGACCTTACCGCTGCACGTGGTGCACGTGGAATATTCACGGTTGACTTTCTTCTTGAATCATGATCAGATGCCGCACACTTCACGCGAGTCTCTCACGCCTTGGCGCTTAGCGCTTCCGCCAGCACTTGTCGTTCTTCTCGACCTCTGCAAGGCTCCAACCACCGTCCATACTAACTCCCAAATCCCCTAAACCCTACCTTCCGGAGCCGTCATTCATTTCATTCCCCCATTCGCCGCCACGCATCGTGTTGTGAGGAGGGCGTCGACCAGTACTCACGATGCCCCCCCTCAAACGCATGGCGTCTTCCACCAACTCGAGCAGTAGCGGAGCTTCAGTCCTGCTTCATCGTTCCAAGAAGGCGCGCATCAGCACCTCGGACGATGAAGAGCGAGGCTACGATGCATCCGATGAGCGCGACCATAAGCCCGCTGCCAAGCGCCGACGGTGGATCCTTCCCGTTGCGAAACCCGACTCTGCTAGCGAAGACACGGATGAGGAGGTTACGCTACCTCACGCCGTCGAGGCACGTTCTCTGTCTGCCTTGAGTGTGGTGCGCGGCTGACTCGTTGATCTTTCGACTTTAGCGCCGGCTCGCATACATCAGTAGGCTCGCCTCCGCCTTCAATACCGGCGACCTTGTCGCTCTCGCTGCTCACTTCCCTGCCCATGCCCGCAGCGACGTACTCGTCCGCGGTGCCGTACGCCATTGTCGCGACGTCGCATGCGCGAAGGGCTCTGACCTCCGGAGAGAAGCGCGCTGGGTGCGCCGTGTCGCACGGAAGTCTACTTCTCGCCGCGATGGGCAAATCGAGGTGCGTCCTTTGCTTACCCTTGTCGAGCACCACGTGCGGTGGTCTTACGAATATCGTAGCAACGAGTCCAGCACTGCACGCAGATGCTGGCGACGCTCCCCCCAGTCGCGCTTGACAAGGTAATCGCTGCACTCCCTGGCTACGATGGCATCATGCACGGCGATCAGGCAGACGTAGCCGAGAGCATCGCAATGTACCTTGACATCCTCGCGCATGGGGAGAGCGCGTCGTTGCTCGAGGAAGAGGCTCTCATTGATGACATTCAACAACGCCACGTACGGCCTCGTGGTCGGTCTGCTTCCGCGAAGGTATTCAGCGAAGAAGAAGAGTCGACGGATACGACCAGTTCGAGCGATTGAACAAACACAATACCTATCTATTCACATCTTGCTTTTGTTGTTGTCCTAACCGCTGTTGTAACCATGCTATGGAAACCACGCTTGAATGTATGCTGACTACTACTCTATCTATTGTCGCTGTGGTATAAACGAGATGATCCCAGTTTCTACACACTTTCTACACATCTGTCTTTGTACCGCTTTGCTTGTGCAACACCCAGGATATTCCACCGCCTACAGCCGTTTCCTGATCTTGATCTCCAACATTCTGAAGGGTATGTAGAGAATCACAGTCGCAAAGAAAGCGAACTCGAAGCCGAGATCCCCTGTGGTCTTTGCAATGGGCCCTGCGCGCATCATGAGTCCCACTCTCTGGCTTGCAAAGTCTGCTGAACTCACCGACGAACCACACTTGATCCATGCCAGGTACGACCAGGCCAAAGCATAGGATGGCAGCACCGACGGCAGCCAGTCCAGACGGAAGCTCCCGCGGACGGTTCCATATCATGGGGTCGTAAGACCTTAAGTCGGACTTCCTGAAGAACCAGTGCTCGACAAGGATGACGGCGATGAAGGCGCCGGCCCAGTACCCGATGAGACTCAAGAAGTTTGTGAGGGTATCGTAGAAGCTGTGCGCGCCGACAATGGCGAGGGGGATGACGCTGCGGCGAAACTTGGTTAGAGGATTGCGTAATGTACCACAGATGGGTGGGACTCACATCGCCGTCCCGACCACGGAGAAGACGTAGCGAGGCACGACCCACAAGAATGGCACGAAGAGCTGCAGGTTGATCGACATGGAGTAGAAGGTCGCTGCGATGTTGCCCGCCACGGACAAGCTTAAAAGCACGGTCAGGAATTTGCCGAAGCCGCCAACGGGGTGGAGCATCGCTTCTACGAGACCACCGACATTGTCGCCCGCATAGCCAGCTTCCCATTCCGGTTGCGACGAGGCGACACCAGCGACGGCGGCACCCAAACATTGAAGGGGTACCTGGAATGCGATGGTGAGGTTCGTGGAAACGCTGAGGAGGATGTATACCTACAATAGGCAGGAGGAAACCGAAGTAGGAGTAGAGGAAGAGACGGAAGCTGAAGAGAACATCAGACAATGAACCCGCATCTCGAAGGTGCGTATGCTCACCTCGAAATTCCAGGCCTAAAGTAGATCGTGAAATCTGACGCGAGCGGCGAATACGTGACCACGAAGCCAACGATGATGGAGGCAAACGACAGCACCGCGCCAGGCGTCGCAGGCTCGGCACCCTCGAAGTTGTAGAGGTGCTTGCCGCTGACGCCGAGCGCGACGACGTAGACGATGACCACGGGGATCCAGGCCACACGCTCGAACCAGGTGAGAACTTTGTATCCGCAAAAGGAGATCTGTGTACGGCGTGGTCAGAAGGGGATCAACGCTAATGACCGATCGACTCACAAAGAGGGAGACGATCGTGATGATGACTATCCCGACACTGGGAAAGGCTGAGGTCAGTACCGAGGACAAGATGGACTTCGTCTATTGTGACGTACGTCCAGCTCAAGTTGTGGCTCGAGACGCTCGCAAGTGTCTGTCCTCCGAGGATGGAGTTGAGTATACAGAACCCACACATGCCGATGAGGTTCAATATGCAGGGCAGGATGACTCCAAAATAGCTGCAGGACTAATGTCAGCCGAGAGCGCGAAGGCCGGAGGAATGTCGATGGGCATACCCAAATGAGTACCGTGCCTGTACCATCTGTCGCATGCCCGTTTTCGGTCCCCACGTCGTCCTGCGCACACATCAGACGGTGAACTGCAATCGATGCTTCCTGTAGACTCACAGGTAGGCGGGCGGGGCCGCGCAGAGCAGGTTGAAGAAGAGGATGACAAGACACGCGTCTCGCAGTCCAAGGCCGTAAACGACGGGGCCTAAAGTACCGGCGGAGAAGGATAGGATGTTCGTGTTCATGGAAGCCCATACGAAGAAAATCTTGTCGTAACCGCTGTCTGTACGATGGTCTTGTGGAACAGGCTTGACACCTGTGGGAGAGATTAGAAGTCTGCATCCCCAAGGTGGTGGGATGTAAGGGGAGTAGGGGAGAGGGAATGAGATGGGATCTGGGTGTATGCGAACCTCGCTCCTCCACCCCGAGCGCGAGCAGTCTCTGCGCCCATCGACTGCGTCCAGCTACAGTCGATGCCCGCTCGCTACCATCTATGGGGTCCTTGTTGGCGAACTCTTGTCCTTTCTCTTCGTCCAACATTGTGCGATCGTTCTGTACTGGGGTTTTCGATGAGTACGAGCGCAAGTCCAGGGGGAACGCGGCAGTTATCGATAACTGGCGTGAGAGCCCCCGATGGCGAACGCACCGAGTAACGCAGTCAGGGTGCTAGTCTATGTGGCCCACGAGAATAGCCGCCAACTGGAGCTCGAGATAGATCCAACAAGCACAAGGGGGATCGAGTCAACAAACACGCCAGACATTTTTGGCCGTCCGTCCAGATCCGAGTAGCCAATAGCGATCGAGAATGCTGGAGGGCGCTATAGAGGAGGCGCCGAAGGCGCTATGTGCCCGAGACCCATGGCAAAAGACGGCGGGATGCAGCTGGAATCCAGAAATCTGGATGAGAGGCAGATGCAAGCGCGAGATGCGAGATGAAGAGCACGTCAATGCGGCGGCCGGCAGTTGGCCTTCCGGCAGGCAAAACGGTCACGTGGAGTGTGTGGATCCTTGTGGGTTCCGCCTTGCGAGACATCGCACCGGCAAATACGCAAGCGTTCGCAGCATTTTGGTTGCACAGAAAATATCCCTTTAGGTTCCATATGTCCTACAACAACGGGTATCTATAAATTACACTACGTTGCCCGCCCGTAGTCTACAGGTATATGCTACACGTTAAAGCCAGGGCACAGCGGTCCGTGATACTGCGTCGTCTCGTCGAGTCTGCGAACGGTCACCGGGCTTCGAGCTCGATCCCGTCAGCCTCGCGTTCGTATACTGTATATCGGAGGCCCCCCGCTTCTGCATCGTGCGTACCACGCATGGTATGTTCTGCAAGATAAGGCGTCGCATACTCGCCCCCTTGCGGCGGCTTGTCGAAATTGTCCGTGTCATTAGTTGTAATCCATGCCGTGGGCATGGTGCTGAGTATGTCTTCCGTATCGAGCGTCATCGTCGGTGCAGTCGATGTAGTTACACCACCGCCGCTACGCGTCCGACTGCGGGAGGAGCGTTTCTGCTTGAGGATGAGCATAAGGATACGACAGGAGCAAATGCCGTGGACGGTATGCTGAGGGCTAGCGAGCCAGTTGGCATAATCGGCCTGGGCACTGGGGTTAATAAAGGGGTGTATGAACGATGCGATACGTACGTCAATGATTGGCAGAAGGACGTTGAGGAGGGAGATCACTGATTGGCGCGAGTGAGACCAAAAGCCTCATTTTATGGGGGAAGAAGTACCCACAAACTATGGAAAGATAGAAGACCACACCATCGCGGTAGAGCTTAAAAATCCACCCGCGCGCCTGAGCGTTCGAAATGCGACGCACTGGTTGTGATCAGCGACCGAGATGGACAACGAACAAAAGGATAGTCAGACGTACGATGTCTAATACCCATGGCAACTGTGAGTCCGAGGATAGCTGCGACGCGAATATGAGCTTGGGACGAGGACGACACCACCTTCCCAAAGAAACTCGCCTGTTTCGGAGACGACAAGGAGTAGATATGCCCCAATGATTATAGGGCTGGCATGCGCGAAGTGACAACCTGGGGAAGGATTGTAGCCATCTGCCGGGTGAATGTCAGTGCGTATTACGGTGAAAACAAGGGACTTTATAAAAGAATAAGAGTGGCAAAGTAAACGGGCTTGTACGTACATTCGAGGGAGGCCAGCTCGACGCCAGAGATAGCCAGGGCAGGGAGGACGGTGCACTGAGCAGGCTTGAGCGTGAATACCAGATGGACATCAACGAGACGTACCACCCATATTCCACCAAGAACATAGCTGATCCAACGGGTCCGATTGTACAGGGCGTAGGTACGCATCGCCAGTACCCCCTCCGACACCAGTATCCCTATGACAATGACACCTTCACCAAGTCAGCGATGATCGACCACGTTCTACTGACAATGATCACTGACAGGTAACAACCCTATTCTCTGTTCGACACCTTATTGGCGCTGGATGGTCGAAGACCACTGACCGAAAGTCAGCCAAGCTCAGCTAACATTGCACGCCACGTACGCTCAACAGCCATTACGCCGTCCACGAAGGGGAAGTAGCGGAGTAGGATATAGAGGATGGTCCCGTATGAGTATGGCGGCGCCCAGACATGGTTGACCTGGTCGGCGAACGTGTCGATCGTGTCGTATACCAGGACTGTGAGGCTGGCGAGGAGGACGCAGCTGAGCCCGTCCATAGGGGCATGAAGAGGACTGCAGGGCACGCCAGGGGCGCCAAGGACGATCTTTAAATCTCCATGATGCCCTTCAATCACCCACCGTGTTGATGCATCACGATCAGCCGTTTCAGTCCTTCGGGCCTCGAGGTCATGGCCGACCTGAGGACGGAACAAGTGAGGAGCGGGCGACTCGGGGACGACAATAGCAAGTGTATTCTGGCGTCCATGATGGTGAGAGTCAAGGCGCTACTAGCCTCACCTGCGCCACGTTGCGTGTCTAGGAGAATACTCGACAATAGACGCGTCGCATAAACACTGACTTCGTCCCGGCAGGTTCATTTATGCGCTTGGTTCACGATCAGTAGGCGCCCAGGACGCAACCGGCGCCTAACTTAGACTTGCCTCTAACCCTGCTCCTCCAAGGATACCCCTGCGTCCGCTGATAGCATGCCACCTCGACGCACCGCGATCTGCCACTCGTCAAGATCCGAGCACCTCGAAGCCGTGCAATCCCCATATGCCAACAACTTCTGAGATCTGACCCCTGGTACAAGAATGGCTCTGCAGCTGACGACCGGCCATACTTCCGCACACAGGTTTGAGGGACATTCATCACAGTGCCAGCAGCACGGACGCGTGGACTATACGCAGAAGGGTCGTTTTGGTGGAGCGTAAGGCGAACATCTCATTCGTAGCGATACAAGTTGGCGTATGGATAACAACAATTCGTATGTACTAATATTGCACCACAATAATCACCGTCGAGCATTCCGTCTTATCCACCACTGTACAGCATTTCCCTCCCGCCTTCTTCGATATCAAGCCGCGCTCTATGGCAGGCTAACATGCGCGCCGCAGCTTCCTTCTACGTTTTCCAGATGTACGCCAAGTCTTGCGATAGTCGACGTTCGATACTCACGTCCTTCAGGAAATCAGGCTCTCCTGCACAACATTTGTACTTGCTTGCTGGATTACTCCGCGCGGCCATTCACCTTGCTCAGCGCCGCGTCCGCCCGTTCGAGGTCGCCTTCGCTGAGGCTGCGGAACGCGCCGCCGCCGGGTGTACTCGCGCCGCTCATGACGGAGCCGGAGCGCGAGCGCACCTTCATGACGAGAGGGCTGACAAGATCGTCGGTAACATGGCGCAGTTAGTGCTGCAGATGCAACTCACAAGGGGTACGAATCCTCTTCGTCCTCCATGCTGGGCCAAGCCTGACCGCGATAGTCGCTGGTCGACAAACTCTGCATCTGCAGGAAGATGAGCATATCGCTCGACCGCGACTAAGGTATCGCTGCTACTGACCTCCTCCGTAAGCGTACCAAGATCACCGGGTGTTGCAGCGCCGCGCAACCGTGGTGAAGCCGGAACGGAAAGCGTCGCGCGCTCGACACTAAAGTAATCGCCAACATCGTCGAAGGTGCCTTCATGGCCCCCGGGTCAGCTATTGGCATCACAAGATGCCAGCCGTTACTTACCTTCACCCTCGGCAGAGTAAAACGCATCTGGGTACGCACGCCGAAGCGCCAGCATGCGGCTCTTCGAGTACTCAATGCCCAGATTCTTCCAGTCCAGCAACGGGGACAGACGCTCGACACGGTTGCGCTGGTTGATACGCTGCCGCCGCGTCTTACTGCAGAACGCGAACATGCAGTCGGTGAGCTGGTTGACCGAGTCCTCAACGGATTGCATTCGCCGGTCGACAATGTAGCAGCCCTGGAGGACCGTTCAAGAAGGGGCTCCAGGAGAACAACAGTCAGATAGTACACACCTCGTCGGCGGGACGTTCAATGAGGTCCTGCATGAAGCAGCCGAAGCCACTTAGGTTCGTCGTGATTGAGGGAACACCCATGACCTAGAAGACAAGTTCAGCAACAGCGGACATGTTTCAGAAAGCTTGCTCACCGTGCATTCCGCAGGCGTGTAGCCCCATGGCTCGTAGTACGAGGGGAACACACCGAGATGGCAGCCGCGTACGAACTCCTCGTAGTCGAGACCCAAAATAGGGTTGTTCGCGTTCAAGAAGTCGGGATGGAATACGATCTGGAAGAACGATGTAATCAGGAAAGACAAGTGTCGTCTCAAAGTCTGATTCTCACCTTGACCCGGTCGCTAGCATTGTTAAACAACTGTACTCGCCTGGAAAAGCATGGTCAGTACCCTGCGCACAATAAGCCAAACTCAAGCCTGAAGCTGAAGCACGCAGCCCTCGACTTCGTCGGCATGTTCCTCATCGTCGCCGCCCTTGGTCGACATGTTCATTGTTCCTCTCACCGAATCTGATTGAGAATGGGGTCGTTCGCGTCGTCCGCCATGTTGTGCGTCGTTATCGGCGGGAGCGAGTTGCGCTTGAGCGCGAAGATGCGGCGCTTGAGGAGCACCATGTCTTCGTCGGAGAGAAGACTCTCGGTTGGGATCGGCGCGTTGGAGGCCATATTGGTGCCGCTGGGGAGATGAGAGTCAGTCAGAGGAAAGCAACTTCTCCAGAAATTTTGACACGGACCCATGGAATCGGCTGGCGTGGTCAAAAAGTCGCTGACCGACACGGGACTCGATTTCGCGGACGGTGTCGCGCAATTGCTTTGTGACGGCTTGACCCTAGCGATAGTGAGTACAGGTCATAATTCAGAGCGAGAAAACTCACCTTGAGTGCTTCGATGGTGTACGAATTGGTGGCTGCGGGCATGATGATGAAAGCAACAACCGTTGTCTTAAGAATGGGGTAAGTCGTAAGCTCAAAGAACGAGGCAGATCCTTACCTTGCTTTGAGCCTTCTGCAGCTGGGAGTTGAGCCGCGCCAGGGACTCGATGAACATGTCGACGCCCTGATTCAAGTTGAGTGAAAAATACAGGGCAGGTTGAACGACAAGATACCTTGTTCCTGTACTCGTAGCGACCAGCAGTGAAGAACTGAGTGTATCGTCAGATACCGTATGCGAAGCGACTTGCGTGAAGGCTTACATAGAGAGTATTGTCCAAGTCGAAATCAAGGTGGCCGTAGAAATGTCCGCGAACGAATTCGTTGATCTTCTCCTTGCTAAAAAGATATCAGGGAATGGCATCGACACTGCACTGGGGCGGTACTTACGAAGTCGAGTGCAAGTTCTGGAACTCGTGCATCGCCTGGAATTTCTTGACATTCAGGCCATTGGGAACGACACCATCGGGTTTCCGCTTGAGTAGATGCTCTGCTTCGTAGGCCGTGATGTGGGAGACGGTGGTGAAAACATCCGCGCAGTGTGCGGCGGAGCGTTCGATGCAGTATCTAAGAAGTATGAGTGATGGAGCGAGCGCGTAGTTAGAGCGTATCGCACCTGTGATAAATGCCGCGCTTCCCAGCTTCGTGGTCGACATCGAAGTACTGCAGATTATTATAGAAGTCGACGGAACCGGCGCAGAGGTAACGGCCAAGGAGAGTCGCATGGGTGGTGAACACAGTGGTGAGATCAAGGTGACGCTTCCGGCAAAGCGGGATGGCGAGCCCCGCCTGCCATTCGTGAAAGGCAGCGATCACCGCGTTGTCCGTCTCGCGCGCGACGAATTCGCCAAGGAACCAGGCGACGAGGTAGCCGAAGACAATGGTCTCGTTCGTCTCATGGTCAGAGGGTGGGGTGGGGATGCCGGCGAGGTTCCATAGGTCGGCCTTCCACTCGTCGAGGCGGTGGTACATGGAGCCGGTATCGAAGAGGATGACCTTAGGCGAGCCCTCGATGAGCCATCGGCCGTAGAGGGACTTGACGCCTTGGGCGCGCATAGAGTCGAGAGTATCTTTGACCGCTGGTGGGACCTCCTCCTTGGGGACGGAGCCCTCCGGGACCGGATACACGGCTTCGACCTCCATCGGCGCGCTCTTGTACGAGAGGGGACCCATCAGGGTATAGCGATCGCCATACTCGGCGACTGTAACGGGTACCTGTACTCGGTCAGTACGGGGAAGTACGATAATATCGCCTACATCGATACCGACGCGTCGAGCGCAGCGTCTCGGGCAAATACGCGCGTCCCGGGCGAAGATCGAGCACGACTGACCTTGGTTTTGATGACGGTGTAGATGCCGCCGACCTTGTTAGCGACCTCCCATGCAGACTCAAAGAGCAGGGGGTTGGAGACATTGCGCATTCCCGTGCTCGCCATTGTGGTCGTGCCCGTCGTCGGCCGTGTCGAGCTCGGGGTTTGGAATGGGAGTGATCAACGTCCCCGCGTCGAAGCTTTGAGCCCGCGGGGGCGTGACGTCACGCACCAGGAACCCCGCATTTTGATCATGACGTCGGGGCGTCCAAGGCAGGCCTCGACCGCGACTTGACCTCCTCCAGAGCGACACTGCACTCGTCGCCGACTGGCCCGCGACCACCAAGGTCCGCATCGACTTCCCCAAGCCTCCTTCGACACGGAATATATCTTAGCAGCACATCTCGCTCTTGTCTAGCCAATACCAGGCAAGCCGTGGATGGGCGATAACGTCCTCCTCTGCGAACATCTTCGGCGGCTGATTCGCATCTGCATGGGATCCTCCGCTATACCAATACAAGGCTCCACATCCTGGTCAGCCCTACGCACGCGCTACGTACTGGGAAGGAGCTACAGAGGGTCGTCTGAGGCCCAATCCGACCTGAGCACTCGGTGAGCCCCTCCAAGACTATCATGTGAGCGTTTCCAGCACATTCAATCCTGAACATGGTCCCTGTCGCGCCACCGCGGGTGTCCGAGTCCTCTATGGTAGATCGGACTGCGATTCCAAGCAGTAGCATGACAGCAAACGTGCGCCGTTCGACTCGTCCGGCGTAATTCCCCTCCCCCGGTCGGCAGCACTTGAAGACATAATCAACTTTGTAGCGCTGCCTTCGTCTCGTCGTTGAGAGGCATAATCGATGCCCTCGTCCAGGCCTTTTGCTTTGCGAGCGCTACGAGATCACAACAACTCAAAGCGACACAGGGAGTTGTCTGACTCCCATTCACGAATGAAGAGACGCGAATCATGCTTGCATCCGTCCTCCCGTAAACATGTTCTCTCGAGCAGTTTCGTGTCAAGCGTTCGTTGCACTAGCTAGTGATCATGAAGCACATATACAGGGACAGGTGTGACACGAACAAGAGCAGCGACGGTGGAATTGGAGTGCCCCGCGGTGCATCTATTTATTGCAACGCTTGCTATCCTGGTTCTTTACGATCGCCTTTTCACAATTGCATTCCTTACCGCAAGTAGGAGACGATAGCCTATGCACATACGACATCTACCTTCGGCAATGACTGTAGAGGTAATGGCAATAGAAGCTTCCAAGGAAGTCGAACTGTCCGACGGCAACTTCCGCGCGCTAGCGACCGCCAAGCTTTTGCCAAACAAAAAACCACACGAGAAGGCATTTTCCATCTGGCACCGCGGTTGACCGTCGCGCTCGTCGTCGTCGCGTCGTCTTGTTCATTTCACTTCTTCCCCTCCTCCGTCCGTCGTTCAGCCAAAATGTCTGCTGCACCTGTGCCCACGGGAGATGGCATCGGTATTGCCAACTTGCCTAACCAGGTGCGTGCACACGCATTACCGTCCTTCGCGTCCTGCTCACCCATTCGCGCGCACAGAGGCACAAAATCGTAGCCAAGCGCGGCGCGCACTTCACCATCATGGTCGTCGGCGAGTCCGGCCTGGGAAAGACCACGCTCATCAACACGCTCTTCTCGACCGAGCTCTCCCCGCCCAAGTCGTACAACAAGCGGCACACCAAGCTGCTCGACAAGCTCACTGAGGTCGAGATCATCAAGGCCGAGCTCGAGGAGAAGGCCTTCAAGGTCAAGCTCACCGTCATCGACACGCCGGGCTTTGGCGACTATGTGAACAACCGGGACAGCTGGAACCCCATTGTCGACTTCATTGACGACCAGCACGAAGCGTACATGCGCCAGGAGCAGCAGCCTCAGCGGCACGAGAAGACCGACCTGCGCGTCCACGCGTGCTTGTACTTCATCCGCCCGACAGGTCATACGTGAGTAGCGGCGCGCAGCCGAGGAGGAAACGCGCTAACGGCGGCTTTTAGTCTGAAGCCTCTCGACATCGAGATCATGAAGCGTCTGGGTACTCGTGTCAACCTGATTCCCGTGATTGCGAAGGCGGATACGTTGACTCAGAACGACCTCTTCGCGTTCAAGCAGAGGGTACGTCGTATCGTTGACGTGTCTCCTTGCCCAACTGACGGCGCGCCTGCAGATTCGTGAAGTCATCGCCGCCCAGGGTATACGCATTTACACGCCCCCCGTCGACCCCTCAGCGGAGGAAGAGGCTGAACATGCGAAGATGCTCATTGAGGCCATTCCTTTCAGTATCATTGGTAGCACCGAGGATGTCAAGACTCCGGATGGTCGTATCACGAAGGGTCGTGAGTACATGTGGGGTGTTGCTGAAGGTATGTTCTGTCGTGCGAAGCCAAACTTAGCGTCCTCATTCCACCTTCAGTCGAGAATGAAAACCACTGCGACTTCAAGAAGCTCCGCCAGCTTCTGATCCGCACCCACATGTTGGACCTCATCTCCACGACGGAGGAGAACCACTACGAGAACTACCGCCAGCAGCAGATGGAGACGCGCAAGTTCGGCGAGCCCAAGGTCAAGAAGCTCGACAACCCGAAGTTCCGCGAGGAGGAAGAGCAGCTGCGCAAGAAGTTCACCGACCAGGTCAAGGCCGAGGAGGCGCGCTTCCGCCAATGGGAGCAGCATGTGAGTCGTGCTTGTGGATGGCGTGCTAAGGAGGGAACTGACGCATTGTGTTCAGCTCATTGCCGAGCGCGACCGCCTCAACAAGGACCTGGAGATGGCGCACAGCGCGATCAAGCAGCTCGAGGTCGAGCTGGACAACCTCGGGGCTGGAGGGTACGGTACCGGCTCTCGCGGCGCCAGGCGGTAAACGCATGCAGCGCATCAATCGGGATTGCGCTTCTTGTCGACTTCGTACTACGACTGCCTGCCTGTTCTTCGACCGTTGTTATACCCATTCACTTCTGTTCGCCTGATTCTTGTTTGCGGAACGCTCGCTCATCTACGTCAAACCATGCGCGCATTCTCTGGAGACTTCTTTCGTCCGTTCTCTATCTCTTACGACTACGCTCCTTTGTCTGTTGTTCTAATTCTATATAATAGATTGTGGTATTGGGAGGCCCAGTGATGATTGTGCTATGCTTCCTTGAACCGCTTTCTTGATTGGGATGACCATTGTGAAGTCGAGCAAAGCTCGCCACCTTCAGGAAGGATGTCGAAGGCGACGAACGCGTTCATTGGTGACGTCAGGCATGGCGCGCGTCGAGTACTTATGTCGACGCGTCGATGCTGAGCGGGTTCCCCACTATTGCCTGCTTGCGTCTTGCCTCCCCTCAAAGACAACTCAAGCTGAACCATGTCTTCTATCGTTGCCCCGGTTGCACACGCCGCACATAGCGCTGTTGCATCGCTATTTGCTGCAGCGCAGATCAAGCCTGGCCAAGAGCTCCCGAAGCCGGGCAAGGGCGCGAAGGTGCGTAGCTGGCAGGGACCCGACAAGTCAATGGTTGACGAGTATATGCGCCTGTAGGTCAAGGCCTCGGGATCTGCAGACCCCAGCTCGGCCTTTGAACTTGGGCCCTTTGAGGGAAAGCGAGTAGTCATTGTGAGTGCTATGGACTTGCTGTACACGATGAGAAATTGACTGGTGTATAGGTCGGAGTACCAGGCGCATGGACGTGAGTGGAGTCCTCTGCTCTTCAGGATGACCTCCACCACGACATGACCGGAGATGCTGACGAAGGACCCCTAGCGGCACATGCCATGCCCAGGTCCCCGGCTACATTGAGAACTTCGAGCGCTTCAAGGAGAAGGGTGTCGACGAGATCTACATTGTTGCGGTCAACGATGCATTCACCGTAAAGTAGGTTGCCTTTTTGCATATGGCACATATTGGAGAATAGGATATCCGTGCAACCGATATTGAAGCGTCTCACAGGGCTTGGGAAGACAATCTCAAGGGTGACAAGCCCTCCCGTGAGTGGGCCTGACGTTCTCACTGAGAATTGCTTGTCTAACTTGCTTTGCAGCCGTCAAATTCATTGCGGACGACCAAGGCTTGTGGACGGCTTCAGTCGGTTTGCTCTTCGACGCGACGCCGTTGCTCGGTGGGCCTCGTAGCAAGGTGAGTTATGAGGACCATCCTATTCACAGACTTGTAGAGCAGAGTAAAAATGCTAATCTTTTCCAGCGCTACGTGATTATCACCACCAAGGAGGGCACCGTCGAATCGGTCATCGTCGAGCAGAACCCTGGCGAGTTGACGATCACGGATGCGAAGACGGTGTTGGCGAATCTATCGTGAAGGGTGAAGAACACGTACGCTGAGAAGGGAATCGTAACACTGTACTTGTAGCCAGGAGGATGTTAGCCAGATAGGACCTCATGCATACAAACCTTGCGCGCTGTATACTCATCTCGTCAGACAACTGCCAGGCAATGAAGTGGGGTGCGTCTGAATGCCATAGTGCGACACCGCAAGTAACATGCCACTAGCCATAGTATACTTTAGACCAACTTGGAGTTGACATGAGCGCCGGTCTTCAACTCCTCCCGCAGAATCTCCTCGCCGAGCGCGCGAATCTGCTCCTTGGGTGTTTGCCGCTTGCTCCTCTCCAGCGCCTCCAGGGACTGCTCCGCAACACTCTGTGTTGAGCCCTCCGGGTGTAGAGGTAGCCTGTCCCACATAGTGACGCGCATGCCCACACCACCCATGGCGTGCTTCCGGAGGTATGCCGCCCAACGCCTCACGACCTCGCCATCCGCGTCCCATGCCTTGATCACCCGCTTGTGCGTCTTCCGCTCGAAATTCTCCTGACTCTTCTTGTGCACGAATGGACTCTTGATCACCGTCCACATGCTGCGCTGCGTCGGGAGACGCGCGGGCCGTGAGCACGGGATGCCCAGGCTGTATGCAGCGTGCGTGGCGAAGTGAGTGAAGAGCTCGAGCGACTCGGGGTTGTGGCCGGCGAACTGGATGGAGGCGACTGGGACGCGGTCCGGCCGAGGGTGAAAGAAGGGCTGCTGGACAGAGCGACCAGGGACATGAGCGGCAGCGTATTCGAGCTCAGTGAAGGGGCTGCGCCAGAAGTGGCGAGTTACGCGGACGGGAAGGCGAGAGGGGTCTTGAAATTCGACAGGGAGGGATGACGACGGAGTGTAGGGAGCGCCGGGCGCGCGGGTGGTGGTCTCGGGTGCGGCACTGGAGGCGAGTGCATGCATAAGTATAAGGGGAAGGGAGGAAGAGCGATAGTAACGCACAAGTCTGTCCGGCCAAACAGTTCGAGCTCGTTGTTGCCCATTCGTTGAGGGCCCTTGAGGTCGACGGGACGAGGTACAGACGAGTCGGCCTCTCTGAGTGATATGAGTAGGCATTCAGTGACATGTGGAAGTTACATACCTCAGAAGCTTGTCCACAGTGCCCTCGCTGTCAAAGTTCAGTTCATTACGAAGTAAAGGGGTGGGCAAGAACTCACATGTGGGCGGAGAACTCCTCATTAGCCTTGCGCATGTCGGCGATCTCTTCGTCGGCTATGAGGGGTTCTCCCTTGATGAGACCTTGCTGATATCGTCTCATTATGCTGTCCTAAGGTTAGAAGATGTTCTATGACTGGCATTCCTAGGACGTACTCTTCTATGGAGACCTCGTCCGGCTGCTGGTTTCTAGCACGTACATCAGGGAGGTACGTGAGGGAAGCTGGAGCATACGCACGAGGGTTTAGCATACTGTCTCCGTATCACCGTAGCTACGCTACCCTTCAGGTGGGCGGCTGCGACCTGAGGGGCACGGCAGACGAGGGCACTGAGCATTGTCGACGCGACTGGAAAGCCGGATGCGGAAAAGTTTGGGCGGAGCGCGCTTGGGCAGGCGTGGGAAAGCGGCGGTCGACGCCGAGCACCGGTCGCGGACATCAGTCGCAGCGCAGTGCACGCTTCAACGCGCTATCATCTCGATGAACATGGAAGGCTGGCACAAGATCCAGAGCAGCATTGGCTCCATCAACTTTGGCCAGGCGGGCAACAAGCTTGCGAAGGGCTTCAACTCGTCCGTGCAAGCGACGAGGGAGCGCCTCGGCCAGGTTGCTGCAGATGAGATCACTGAGCTGCCGCAAGGTGCGCTTTCGCGGGCGACTCTGTGGCTGGGGGGATGGTTCTGATCGACCCCAGAATACAAGGATCTTGAAGCCAGAGTGGACGCGCTCCGCGCCGCGCATCTCGCCGTCCTAAAGTACGCGTATCTATAGCGATACTGACCTTAACCAACTAACCCCCCGCGTAGGATCACCAAGGTGTACGAGGCCGAGACATATGACTACCCGGTGCACATCCAGGAGTCGCTCACCGAGCTCTCTACCTCCATCGGCTTCGGCATCCAGAACTTCGCGGCGACAAACCTGAAGGGCACAGTCAACGTTCCGCCACCGGTGACGCCCCCGCAGCATCAGCACAAGACACTCCCGCACGCTCTTGGAAGGGCGGCAACTACCGCAGCGACTACGCTCCAGGACGCCCCCGGAGGCACTGAAGACCGCCTCGCGAAGAGCCTTGGGCTGTATGCGGCCGGCTGGGACAAGATTGCGAGCGCAAGGCTTGAGCAGGATGCGGCTATCCAGCAGGGCTTCCTTCACCCGTGGCAGACGACTCTGAACACCTCGATTGCTGTCGCAATGAAGGCTCGCCAGGCGGTCAAGGCCAGCCGTCTCGAGCTCGATGCTGCGAAGCAGAGGTAGGTGACGCGTTCGTTGCGTAGAGCGCGAGCTGATTGATATCGACGACAGCTTGAAAAACGCGAACCCGGCACGACAGGAGCATGCCCGTCTCGAGGTCGAGAACGCGGAGGATGACCTGGTGCAGAAGACCGAGGTTGCTATCACGCTCATGAAGACTGTCCTCGAGAACGTATGTATTGCCTCTCACACGATTCATTGCCAGCCAAAGCTGACCTGTCAACCAGCCCGAACCCATCAAGAATATCAATGAACTCGTCAAGGCACAGGTACGGGCCTTTGAGACCGGTGTTTGTCATCCTACTAACGTTTCGCTAGCTGACGTTCTTCGCATCTGCTGCGGAGGCGCTGAGCACGGTTCAGGGTGAGATTGAGGAGCTCACTGTCGCTGCCGAGGGCGAGTACAGGTGAGCAACTTGTGCCTGCGTTTGTGCTGTTCTTTCGGTTGGCTTGTTGTCTGTTCATTGCTCCGGACAGTTCTCTGACGACTTCGCAGGAAGACTCGCGATCAGTAAGTCTAACGACGACCAATAATGAAGGAAGGACTGTCGAGTATCTGTTTCTGAAGTCGATGTGCTCATGTGTACATTCTGTACATGTTTGTTCGTTGTTACTGTATGCTGCCATCCGTGTATCCGTACTCTGAGGGTTTCCTTTATTTTTCTATACAAGTTGGATTGTGGACTTCTGATGCAGTGGCGAAGTCATCGAACGCAGCTGAAGGTCACGCGTCTCAGCGTTGTGAAAGACGGGGTTTAGGGTCATTAACGACTTGCGTTGATTCATACATCTCTTGGCCATGGGTGCTTGCTGGGTCAGAGGAGCACGCAATCCAGCGAGATTCCCGAAGTCAGCTCGATTTTGGACATGTCAATAAATACGCTCTCCGAGTAAGTACATGCACCGTCGTAATGGGCACAATGAGGCTCCGACGTGGAAGGTGTACATCGGCATTATACATTGTACTTCCTCCCTGTCTTGGTGAAGAACGTCTGGAGGACGTACACCTGGAAGCTGAAAGGAGGGTCAGCCCAGTGCACCAAGACGATGAGTGACAGAGCAAAGTTGCGGCCAGGCAATGATGAATGCTGGAGTGAAGAGAATACTTACATAGCCATTGCGACGATGCCCAAGCTCTCGAAGACGGCGTACCAGAAGAGCTTGCTGAGGAGGGGTAAGTACACCAGACGCAGGGAAGGGACGGGCGGACGACTGACTTTTGCGTGGACTCGACGATGGAGAATCCTCTGCGTTCGCGAGTGTGGAAGCTAAGGAGCTGATTAATGTACAGCGCAGAGCACGAGGGAGTTGTCAGACAAGAGTCGGTACGTACTGCTTCTGGGTCCGCTTGATGTTCATTAGCATGCCGTTCAACCGAAAGATGCTCTCCTCAAGTGGGCTGCTGTGCTCGCTGATTTGACCGGGCTTTGCGGGGGCCTACAAAGACATGCGGTTGGAAAGGGGAAGGGAGGTGCAAAGGATGGCATACCTCTTTCCGAGGCTCGCTTTCCACCATGATGTCGAAATCGATGAGCTTCTCGGTGAGCGTGCTCATGTCATTCTCGAAGCAGAAGGAGTATTCGCCTGAGGTACTGCGTGAGACGCGCAAGGGGAATCAGAGGACTGACGCACCGACAGTATTCGCGGTTAGCACGTAGTCACCCTGGCGCTCGCCCTTGCCACTCAGAAGAACCTATAACTCGATTAGAGAAGTAGTATATGCGCGAACTCCAGCACGCGCCTTTCCCGCCGGGTTCGTAACCTCGTAGTTGATATCGAAAGATCCACCAGCTTGCACGGCAAAGTAGAAGCCAATCTTCTCCTTGGGCTTGTCCACATCTGCATAGAAGCAGAGTCGCTCATTGGCGCTGATAGTCGTGGTGAACGCAGTCGCGCTGACAGCCGGGAGCAGGAGAAGCAGCATGCTAGCAAAGCCGAGAAGAGAAGGGAGCGTCCGTGCCATTGTGTGAAAGTCCAGAATCTAGGGGACGCAGACGAAGAGGGCAGAACCAGCCACGCAACTTGACCGACGACGAACTTGGAATGAGAAGGAGAGCCAGGGCGCGCGCACGTGTCCGAGGACGTGGCGGCGGGATCGGGCCGGAGTATGCCAGCAACGTGGAACGACTGCGCCGGGGAACGGGCTTCCTGCGGAGGCGCTCATCAGGCCTCAACCAAACATCGTCGCGTACTCTTCTGGGAAGAGGCCGGCATAGTTCAGTATGCAGCATTTTGGAAAGGGCGCTTTGCGCGTCGCAAAGAACTACACGAAGGGTTACTCGGATGTACAAGCGAAGGTGCGTCGTCTGACTTGCGTGCTGTAGGAAAGGGCGTTTGCTCAATGAAACTCCAATAGGTTCGGGAAGCGACGTCGAACGACCCGTAAGTGTCCCCTCGCCCATGGACATGTTCATTATACTAATATTCGTGCAGATGGGGCCCATCGGGCACGCAGATGAACGAGATTGCGCAAATGACCTACAACCAGTATGTGGCCTGTACTCTATGGGTCTACCGTCCCCCTGACCCAGCAATGCTCCTCAGGCAAGACTTCGTCGAGATCATGGAGATGTTGGACAAGCGCTTGAACGACAAGGGAAAGAATTGGCGCCATGTTTTCAAGGTACGTTGCTATCGCATGCATTGCTGTCGCTGTGCCTCACCTATCCTCACAGTCTCTCACCGTCATCGACTATTGCCTACATCAAGGGTCCGAGAACGTCGTCATCTACTTCAAGGACAACATGTACGTGATCAAGACACTCAAGGAGTTCCAGTACATCGACGAGGAAGGCAAGGATCAAGGCGCCAACGTCCGTCAAAAGGCGAAGGATATCACGAACTTGCTTTCGGACGAGGGTCGGCTACGTGAAGAGCGACGCGCCCGGGCCAGTATGCGCGACCGCATGCTGCGGGTTCCTGGTGGAGCCGACGACGACGAACCCGATGAGAACGACGTACGGCGGGATCAACGGCGTCCGCGTCGGGAGGAGGATGAACTGCGGCATGCAATTGAGGAGAGCAAACGGAGTCTCGCTCAGGACCGTTTGAAGGCAGAGGAGCGCGAACTGCAGGAGGCGATTCGTCTTAGCAAGGAAGAGGAGGAAAAGCGGGCGAGGGCTGTTGACGACTCCAACGCACGCTCTTTGTTCGATGACACGCAGGACCAGTGAGTGCATAAACCTATCAAGTCAGTCGACGCTGAAACTCTGGCTCTGCAGACCCAATAGCAATCCCTTCCCCAATATGCTCGATCCCGCACCGTACGCGACTGGCTTACAGCCTCAATTCACAGCTGCGCCTCAGTTCATCCAACCTCAGTTCACCTCGTTCAATCCATATCAACAACAAATGGAGATGCAACAGCAGCAGCTCCTCCTGCAGCAGCAGCAACAGCAGCAACAGGAAGAGTGGATGCGCCAGCAGCAGCAGGAAGAATGGATGAGGCAGCAAGCAATGCTTCAGCAGCAACAACAGCAGCAGCAGCAGGAAGAGTGGTTGCGGCAGCAGATGCTGCTGCAGCAGCAACAGCAAGCGCAGCAGCAGCAGCCGTTCCTCATGGCGCAGCCGACTGGCATGGGGTGAGTTGACGCGTCTGCATCGGGCCGAACACGCAAGCTAAAAGGGTCACAGGTCAAACAACCCTTTCGCGCCATCGCCTTCGGCGCAGTCGCCGCCGCCAAGTAACACGCTTTCCCCACCTTCGTTCAATTTGCAGGGCACGTACGACAACAATTCTCAGCCGCCGTCGTTCGGTGGTATGAGCCCGTCACCTGGTCCGTCACCATCGCCACAGCCCGGCGGGCAGGGTATCAAGGTGAAGACGCGCGAGAACGAGAACGAGCGCCTAGCAACCTTGTTTGCGAATCGCGATGATGGGCAGGATACTTTCGGCAATGTTGGCGCATTGAGGTATGTGCCATCCTTCGTTTTTTTCGGTTCGAGGGTAGCTGACGCCGTTCTTAGATATGGAAATGCAGCAGGTCGGAACATTATCGCGCAGCAGACGGGCGCGTCGCACAACCCGTTCGCGATGCAACAGCAGCAGCAGCAACCACAGCAGCAGCAGGCGGAGCAACCTTTCTTTAGCGTATGACGCGTCAGTTCGCGTGTTTCTCGCGTTGCCTGTGCTTGCACGATGATCGTATCTGATATCCTGCTATATCGTCTATAATTTCCCTGTAAAGGGAACGTATACCAAAGCGGACTTGTCTTGATCACAATAATTTGCGCGTTGTTCGGGAACAATCGACTTGTTCATTGCTTCCTCAGTTCTCAACATGGACACTGTCATTACATGCTATGCATCATGAAGAGGTAATTGCAGATGCGCCCAGGCAGACGTGTCAAGCCCTCCTCGTGCGGCTCGCGAGCGACATGAACGCGACATCAACATGACATCACGTGTAGCTGACTAATAAACACGCGACGGGTAATGGACCTGTTGAGGAAATCCCGCCGTGCTCCGTTCAACCACTTCGTTGCCCCTTGACGCCTCCGATGGACAGTCGCGCGCTTCAAGTTGGCGGGCGGTACAGCCTACAAGAGGAGATCGCTATGGGCGGATGTGGTGCGTCATTCTGCATCCTCTTACCAGTTCGTGGCGGTTGACGCGCGCTTGTCAGGGACTGTGTTCTTGGGAGTCCACACCGTCGCTGGCAAGGAGGTCGCAATTAAGCTGGAGCCAGCAGTCGCCAAGCACTCGCCCCTCAAGCAAGAGAGCAAGATTTACAAGACGCTCATGGGCGGTCCTGGCGTTCCGTGGATCATGTACTCGGGCAAGCAAGGCGACTACAACGTCCTCGTCATAGACCTTCTTGGCCCATCCCTAGAAGACCTCTTCAAGATGTGCAACCGGCACTTCAGTCTGAAGACCGTCCTGTTACTCACCGATCAGTTGGTGAGTGGCTCGCCTTTCAAGCGTTCAACTTCGACTGATGCCGTCCTCGGCAGCTCTCGCGCATAGAGTTCATACACTCTCACCACTTCGTTCACCGCGACGTTAAGCCCGCAAATTTTGTGATGGGTACCGGGAAGGCATCTCACCTTGTCAATGTGCGTGTTGTATCATTCGGCCCGCGTCGGTTCCTGACAGGAGTTTAGGTCATCGATTTCGGCCTCGCGAAGAAATACCGCGATCCAAGGACATGCGCGCACATACCATACAAGCAAGACGACGTGCACGGCGTTGGCACCTCCCTTTTCGCGGCCATCAACACACACTTTGGTGTCGGTGCGTGCTACGCGGCTTCGATCATCCCCTTTCGCTAAGTAACAAAATACAGAGGCGTCGCGGCGTGATGACCTTGAGTCCCTCGCGTATATGCTCATCTACTTCCTTCGCGGCAGCCTTCCCTGGCGCAAAATTCGACCGCCACCAGAAGCACCTCCTGGCCATCCCGACCCCTCCCATTACGATCCCGTGACGGCGACATGGGACGCGACACGCGACGCAAAACTAGCAGCCGAACCCCTCCTCACCGCCGGCCTACCGCCAGAGTTTGATGTGCTATTCCGCTACGCTCGTGGCCTGGAGTTTGACGACTTGCCGGATTACGCAGGCCTGCGTTCGCTCTTCCGTGGGCTCGCTTCGCGTGCGGGGATCGAGTACGACGGGGTGTTTGACTGGACTGTACCCGGACCAAGGGGGCAGCATTCCCGACGGAGTGCGACCATAGCTGGGGGGCATGCCGGAACTAGCGGCGGCGCACGTATCTGCGCAGCGTGCGATGCACGAAGGCGGTAGTACTGCCATAGGTGGTGAGGATGAGATATTTAATACTGTGAGTGCGCGTCTTTTCTTCGTGCATGTATCAAATCTCGCAACACAGCTGACATCCATGCAGGTTGCCTTCGCTTGCATCGCCTTATTAGATGCATGCTTAGCGCCGCTAACGACACTCGCTCGCACAGGCATGGATTGCATGCTCGAGTCTGCGACATGACCTATATGCCACGTACTTCTATGCGAGTCTTCCGAGGGCACGCCCGGTGGAGGTGGGCTCAGTAGGCATGGACGGGCTGATCTCGTGGTGGTGATAGTGATTGGTGTCTTGGGCAAGCGATGACGTACTTACTGTTCGTCAATCTTACCACTGATGAAGTTGTAAGGTGTACTGATGTCCAGTTTCTAGATATGTATATTGTATAATATTCATAACATCTCACTTTGTTTTGATGGACTAGCATAATGGACTTGTGTACTGAATGAGTGCCTTCAATGTTGCTGTGAACTATAGTTGTTAGGTTTGAGGTACTTTTTTTCTTTTTAGTGGATGCATTGCATGGCCTGTATACCCCTCTGAGCTGGCCTCCTTGATCTGAGCTGGCCTCCTTGATGAGCTACAGGGTACATACTCCCAGCCACGAAAAAATTTTGGGCATCAGACTGGTGGTCCATGTTGTGAATTGTTTGGCTCCTGGCTCGCGTCAATAACCATGTATGCAGAAGATACCATATGCTAAGTAAACTAGTACTTCGTGTGTCCCCCTTTCGCTGTGAGTACCGCCCGACTACTTTCACGAGCTAAAGAAGCGCAGGACGCGCAAGACCTCAGTCTTCCTGCTAGTGAGATAGCGACTGATATTCATACCTAAAGAAGCGCAGGACGCGCAAGACTAAAGTACAGTTAGTAAATAGTATGAGTATAGTAAGTGAATAACATACCCTCAGTCTTCCTGCTAGTGAGATAGCGACTGAGGGAAAAGAAAGGTAGGTACACGCGTATGTACGGGCCCACCCGGGCAAAGCGTGGGGAAAAGTCAGGTGACCTCAACTCTAGGAAGTTACATAAGCGATTCCTAGAGTTGAGGTCATGTGACCTGCTTGG